>JAHQIW010005206.1:0-145239 GCA_019055375.1 Parelaphostrongylus tenuis | reverse complement strand
GTCCCTAATGACTGCCCCGCCACACCGTGGACGATTGGCTGTTGACAGATAACGCGTTTGTAGCGTAGGAAGGGTGAAGTGCAAAACGAGCGTCTGTGGTGCAACGATTTAGCACATGCTCCCGGAAAGAGTGAGATCTGGGTTCGAATCCCAGCTGACGCGAACGTTTTTTGCACACCACTGTAATCATTGGTTTATTGAAACATCATAACACCGCAATAGGCGGTCAAGTAAAATGATTTGCGTTTCTTGATTTGCTTCAAAAAAAGACGAGACTTCGAAAAGATTCTCAGAGTTTTTTTGCTCCACCCTATAAAATTACAGATCAGTGCATATGCTATCTAATTGTGAAATAGTGGAATCCTATGTGAGGTTGTAATATTGAGCTAATATCAGTTCTATCATCAGGCAGCTAATACCCACAAAATGAAGCTAACCAATGCCGCGCTCGTCATTTTGTTTCGACAACAACCAATTTCAAGTTTTACCGAATTTACGTGTGAGTAACCAAAGAAATATAGCTTAAGGGACATAGCAGTTGTCACTGGCCATCACTGGTGAGTATGCATTTTAGTAGTCTTGAGAAACTTTTTCCCCATAAAACAAAGTCAATTGAAAAAGAGAGCTCTGCAAACCGAAGGAGTTCCCAAGATCGTCGAGTGCGTGCCGTTAATACCCATAATAGGATGAGTTGGTCCTGGTAGAGTACAATTTCCAAGGAGTTATTACCAATATAAATATAAGTATCCGTCACTGTGTTTTCGGTAATAAGCAGCTACTCCGTCTCCTTGACTGGCAAAGAGCGATGAATCCTAGAGAAAAATCTTTCTTTCATTGCAATTAGAAAACTGAAAGAATTAGAGCTTTGTGCACCTGCTTACTTCCATTATTAGGAATCTCTCATAAAATCACCTGGCACAGTGAATACTACCATCTCAGAAAATGGCTGTAGTATTCTAAATTAAAAACCATCTTGACCTCGAATGCTGTAGTTTAATTGTCTTAAGGCAACCTTCTTTTATTTTTAGGACATTTTTCCTGTATTTTCTTAGAAAAACATGCTGTAAACTCGCTCAAAATATTCGTAAATGTTCAACACTGATTACTCATCCATATCCGTCGCCTACGTTATGAAGAACTGTATAACATTGCATCATTTTACGAGTGATTTCCCCTTCCCTTTTGTTTTGTTTTTTGAAACTTTATTGTGGAAGTAGAGGTGGACACCCATGGGAACCACTTGAGCGGACTAGAAAGACTCTGATTAACTAATTTGCTTTTGATGATCCAAACGTGGTCTCATTTAAGTTACTTGGAATTGAACAAGAACACTAAGAGAACATGCAAAATGTGGCATAAACGCGACGAGTGGTTGCAGCATTGTGTAATTTATAGTAGATAACAGGTGGGCAGTAAAGAACGATGACCTGAAAATAACAATGCAAGTCTGCTTTATAGTCCTATATGAGCCACAATTCGTCGAAAACATTAACAGTCCAAATCTTGGTAACAGTTTTTGATGAGAAGCATCGCATGCAGTGTACAGCATCATTTTTGACATACAACTCATTCCAGTCGTTTCGAGTGCTTCTTGAGGTACGCGCCAAATTTCACCATGCCTGATAAATATTTTTGATCCATGCGGAGTTCATGATTTTCAATTCTCAATCACTATGATAAGTTTTGAGTTTTGTATGGAATCGGATCACCTTAGGACTAAAACTTTTATATCTCAGTATTTTGATTTAGAAGTACAACATGATATTTGAGGGGGTATAACCCTTTCTCAAAAATTTGGTTCTCTCCTCGTGGAATTGAGCATTTCAACGGAAAGCACTGACGTTGTTTCTACTACCGTTAGCTTTAGCGAAACCTTTTTCATCATTTTTCTCTACTTCATCATTCGACTACAATTATAAACACAGCTCAAAGAGAATAATAATCGTGATAATCTGAGGACATGTTTTGAGCCTTTCAAGAGGTCCTGGTACGGCACTCATACGATAGTGGACAAGCTGCTTTTTCGCCTTTCCAGGCTCATCAGTAGCACATGTGTCTTTCGGTTCAGCCAATCTCTTGCAAGAGTTTATGTCCCTACATATAAAGAAATTGACGCAGAATAAACAAATCACTGCAAGTCAGATGATAAAATCCACCAACAGCTTAGTGATCAATAGTCGAACTCGTGACTGGTAAAATGAAAACATTTTTCTTCATTTGACTGATTTTATAGACCATGTTCAGAACAATATAATTTGATAATCTGATAACATGTTTTCAGCCTTTTATGGGGTTTTGTGCAGCACTTGTAGCAGTACTAAATAGCTGCTGTTTCGCCCTTCCAAGCTCATCGTATCAACTTACCTTTCGGTTCAAGCCTACTCTGAGCCTGTAATGGTGAAAAGCAACCCTGGTTACTGAATAATTGCTGTTCCAGACCTCATAAAAGGCTGAAAACATGTTATCAGATTATCAAATTATATTGTTCTGAACATGGTCTATAAAATCAGTCAAATGAAGAAAAATGTTTTCATTTTACCAGTCACGAGTTCGACTATTAATCACTAAGCTGTTGGTGGATTTTATCATCTGACTTGCAGTGATTTGTTTATTCTGCGTCAATTTCTTTATATGTAGGGACATAAACTCTTGCAAGAGATTGGCTGAACCGAAAGACACTGTGCTACTGATGAGCCTGGAAAGGCGAAAAAGCAGCTGTCCACTATTGTATGAGTGCCGTACCAGACCTCTATAAAAGGCTCAAAACATGTCCTCAAGATTATCACATTATTATTCTCTTTGAGCGGTGTTTATAATTGTAGTCGAATGATGAAGTAGAGAAAAATGATGAAAAAGGTTTCGCTAAAGCTAACGGTAGTAGAAACAACGTCAGTGCTTTCGTTGAAATGCTCAATTCCACGAGGAGAGAACCAAATTTTTGAGAAAGGGTTATACCCCCTCAAATATCATGTTGTACTTCTAAATCAAAATACTGAGATATAAAAGTTTTAGTCCTAAGGTGATCCGATTCCATACAAAACTCAAAACTTATCATAGTGATTGAGAATTGAAAATCATGAACTCCGCATGGATCAAAAATATTTATCAGGCATGGTGAAATTTGCGCGTACCTCAAGAAGCACTCGAAACGACTGGAATGAGTTGTATGTCAAAAATGATGCTGTACACTGCATGCGATGCTTCTCATCAAAAACTGTTACCAAGATTTGGACTGTTAATGTTTTCGACGAATTGTGGCTCATATAGGACTATAAAGCAGACTTGCATTGTTATTTTCAGGTCATCGTTCTTTACTGCCCACTCTGTTATCTACTATAAATTACACAATGCTGCAACACTCGTCGCTGTTTATGCGCACTATTTTTGCATGTTCTACTTAGTGTTCTTTGTTCAATTCCAAGTAACTTAAATGAGACCACGTTTGGATCATCAAAAGCAAATTAGTTAATCAGAGTCTTTCTAGTCCGCTCAAGTGGTTCCCATGGGTGTCCACCTCTACTTCCACAATAAAGTTTCAAAAACAAAACAAAAGGGAAGGGGAAATCACTCGTAAAATGATGCAATGTTATACAGTTCTTCATAACGTGGCGACGGATATGGATGAGTAATCAGTGTTGAACATTTACGAATATTTTGAGCGAGTTTACAGCATGTTTTCTAAGAAAATACAGGAAAATGTCCTAAAATAAAAGAAGGTTGCCTTAAAGACAATTAAACTACAGCATTCGAGGTCAAGGATGGTTTTTTATTTAGAATACTACAGCATTTTCTGAGATTGGTAGTATTCACTGTGCCAGGTGATTTTATGAGAGATTCCTAATAATGGAAGTAAGCAGTGCACAAAGCTCTAATTCTTTCAGTTTTCTATTGCAATGAAAGAAAGATTTTTCTCTAGGATTCATCGCTCTTTGCCAGTCAAGGAGACGGAGTAGCTGCTTATTACCGAAAACACAGTGACGGATACTTATATTTATATTGGTAATAACTCCTTGGAAATTGTACTCTACCAGGACCAACTCATCCTATTATGGGTATTAACGGCACGCACTCGACGATCTTGGGAACTCCTTCGGTTTGCAGAGCTCTCTTTTTCAATTGACTTTGTTTTATGGGGAAAAAGTTTCTCAAGACTACTAAAATCATACTCACCAGTGGATGGCCAGTGACAACTGCTATGTCCCTTAAGCTATATTTCTTTTGGTTACTCACACGTAAATTCGGTAAAACTTGAAATTGGTTGTTGTCAGAAACAAAATGAAGCGCGGCATTGGTTAGCTTCATTTTGTGGTATTAGCTGCCTGATGATAGAACTGATATTAGCTCAATATTACAACCTCACATAGGATTCCACTATTTCACAATTAGATAGCATATGCACTGATCTGTAATTTTATAGGGTGGAGCAAAAAACTCTGAGAATCTTTTCGAAGTCTCGTCTTTTTTTGAAGCAAATCAAGAACGCAAATCATTTTACTTGACCGCCTATTGCGGTGTTATGATGTTTCAATAAACCCAATGATTACAGTGGTGTGCAAAAAACGTTCGCGTCAGCTGGGATTCGAACCCAGATCTCACTCTTTCCGGGAGCATGTGCTAAATCGTTGCACCACAGACGCTCGTTTTGCACTTCACCCTTCCTACGCTACAACGCGTTATCTGTCAACAGCCAATCGTCCACGGTGTGGCGGGGCAGTCATTAGGGACACTGAACCCACTTATGTTGACAGATATTGGGTTTCAATAATTGATCGGAAAACATTTCATTTGACCGCCTATTGCGGTGTTATGATGTTACAATAAACCCAATGATGTAGAGTGGTGTGCAAAAACGTTTGCTCCAGCCGGGATTCGAAACCAGATCTTACTTGACGGAAGCATGTGCTGAACCCTTTATCCTGACATTATTTCTATTGGGATGACTATAGTGTTATACATACAAGACCTATAAATAATACGCTAAAATCAGTCTTTCAAATAGGATAAGCGGTTTCTTCAACATATAACATTACTGTTACGATGATCACTCTATTGTAACCCTACAATATTGGGTGGTCTAAAGCTTCAGCCATTCCAATATTTCTTGCAAAGTCTTAACCTTTTAGTTATTAAGTTGTATTGAACGGCTTTTGAGGAGATTGCTTTGCAAATTGACTGTCAATTTTGCAACTGGATAGCTTCTCAACAATGCCAAATATGATTTCAGCACATATATATTTTTGTACGTGACAGGACAACGTAATAAAAAAAGACATGAACACGAAAAGAAATGTAGTAAGCACTGGCGACAGTGCCGGTAACTAATATCTTCACTAGAAGGACAATGTGGAGTTGTTATTATAGAACAACCGTTTTTGCACACCACTTTACATCATCGGGTTTATTGTAACATCACATCACCGCAATAGGCGGTCAAATAAAATGATTTCCGTTCTTGATTTGCTCAAAAAACGTAACTTTAAAGAGATTCCCAGAGTTTTTTGCTCCACCATATAAAATGACAGATGAATGCATATGCTATCTATTCGTGAAACAGTGGAATCTTGTAGTATTGAGCTAGTATCACTTTTATCATCAGGCAGCTAATACCAGAAAATGATAGTAACCGATACCCCGTTTTATTTTGTTTACTGACAAGAACCAATTACGAGTTTTTACCGAGTTTCTGTGCGAGTAATCAAAAGGGATATAGCTTAAGGGACATTGTAGTTGCCCTAACGTATGCAGTAGAAACCTGGTCACTACATAAGCGAGTTAAAAGAACACTTGGCATTATTGAACTCGCAGTCGAAAGCTTGATGCTACGAGTAGCCCGTATCTCGCAAATGAGACAAAGGATCCGATGTTCCGGCCTACGTCAACGATCGGAGTTAACAGACGCCATTCTACACACCAGGGTCTCGAAGATAAGGTGGGCCGGACACGTGATGTGCTTCAACGGCAATGGACGAGAGCTGTCACCGACTGGATTCCTAGGGACATCAAGCGCTCTACAAAAGGACCATCAACCCGTTGGTCCGATTTCTTCAAGAAAGGTATAGAGGAAAGATATGATGCTCAGCGAATGCATAGAGCGAGGAGGACCAACTGGGCTAATCTTGCAAGCGACAGAGAAAAATGGAAGTGTTGCTGGTACCCGCTCGATTCACTCGACGACCATCGGGACGACTGGTGGTGCAGGTGATGCGTGTTTAGAGGGGCTTTGGGATCGTAGTTACCTTTCCCAGCTAGGTGCTCTTTTACACGAGATGCAGATCCCACATCACATGTATTCAAGTCCGCACGCCTCGCAAGAGATTGAGTAAAAAAATCAGAGGGCTGAAAACTGACAGTGACTAGGACGACCCTTGCTATCGCTTTTATGTCTAAAGTAGAAGCCTCCGTAGTGCGCAAGCGACTGTATGACCGCCTCAGAAAAACTAATGACTGTAAAGTTTGCCTAAACGGCAGAGACGGCGACTGCACAAGATCGGATACAATTTACCTTGTGAGGCATGATGGTATGAATATATTAGCGAGACGAATAGACCACTCTCTTCCCTGTAAACGAGCACTTCGTTGGATTACGCCACTAATAAAGAATTTAATTGAAATTGAGCATTGGCCTAAGAAATGAGAATCTAAAGCTCAAGAAAATATTGAGAATTCTCGGCGAAGGAGATAGCATGCAATAAGCACTATTTCCAACTACTCATTGCTTTCCAATTTTTAGCCAGTATGATCAATTCAATGCACTTCATGAAATATATTATATGAAAACCGAAAGAGGCCAGTTTTCTGCGAGATGCAAATACCAATTTAACAATAAGATGTAGACAACAACTATCAGTTTGGAGTAGATCAATCAATTCCTGTACTCGAATCACTTTAGGGTTCAATGAACAGGTGGCGGACATTCGTCTGTTTCCTACTCTCTGCATAGTAATTGTACTCTCCTACAGTCGTGGATTTGTGGCTCGATTTAGTCAAATTACTCGTCGGCAGGGAATAAAGCGGCTCTCTTTAGAAATATTATCATTAAGAGTGCGTGCTCGAACTCGAAGATTTTTCTATAACAGCTTCTAAAGGTAGACACTTTTGCTTACTTGCTAAATACCAGCTAATCCAGCTCCTGTAGAATGATTTAATACCAAAGAGATCATTACCTAGGAGACCACTACCCTGTGTGACGCCGAGTCATTTTGACGTCACTGGGGTCCTGCATACAAGAACAGTGCTGAACACTTAGTCGTTTGTGTAAAGCTTCATCTTACTTGATCTCTTTAGAGACTACAATTGTGAGGACCAACATAGCACGAAGAACAGCTGCTGCAGACTTCAGCTCAAGTTGTATCATCGTGGCTGTCATGAGGGCGAAATCTTTGATACTCCAGGCATAACAGAAATTCATGACAATCTAGTGTTTGCTTGAAAATAAAAGAAAGTGGGAATTTTTCATTGGATTTCGGCTTTCACATCATCCGTGAGTGGTCGGTTTACTTATCTCCGAAACAACTAGTAGGAAGCCCGGACGAGATCCGTCGCCGAAATCCATCCATGGAAAGGGCATCATGAAGACCTGAAGAAGCCCTTTCAAGTTCACATCAGAAACCAAGGATTATCATGAGCACGACCAACAACATACCATTTGGAATATGTACTGGACTAGGCACAACTAGTGAAGACGGACCATCTAAGTATGTAAGTAAGTATGGATTATTCTTCAGCACTGATTTGAACCACCGCTAGGCTATAGTTAGTCCTTGTAAGGATTTCCAATCAGTCACCTCTTACAATGCTTTATTCTCTTAGTCCCAAGTGGCACATGTATGTGGTATCATTCACCACGTCATGCGCCGTGAGTAGGAGAATTTGTGCATTTGCGCAAACTGTAATGAAGATGTAGAGCTTTTATTTTATAGACTAAGGTTTTGATGGAGCATTATCATCAAAAATCATGGTGCACTGCAGAAGACACTTTCATGAAGGTATTCAATATTCAGTTTGACAATTTCAATTCAATAAGATACAATAAATGTGACCTGAAAATTTTAAGTGGTATACAAAACATCTGACATTAGACGGGAGTCAACCCGCGTTTTACCTATGCTGAGGGCTCACACTGCCACTAACAAACAAATGTCATTATTCTGCAAGTGTTTTACGTACCACTCACACTCTTAGAATTATTTAATTTGATTTACACAGGAGCGACGGTTTACTTGTTTCTCTTCTAATGTTTCGAAAATTGCCGATCAACGACGGAACTGCATGGAAAACGGAGACAAAATGCCGCAGCTCGCCACTCAGTAATTCAATTGAAGAACACAGAGCTGTTTAATCAGCTATATTTAGCTTTCATAACTTCCTTGTAGAGAGTCCAATATGTCTATTGAATTGATTGTGTGTTCAATATGCCATTAGTGAGCAGTGAACACTTTTTCGAGTTCCGAGTTGGATCTCTCCAGAAAGCTGGATTTAGAGAATACCTCCGTCTACACTGATTACTGGAGTAGCACAGCTCTTTTGGAGAAGTTTAGATGTGTTCCCGAACGATTTGATTTCTCACTTACAGAATTCTGAGTTGAAGATCCTTCAGAGTCAGACGCTATAACAAGCGCATCCCATATAGTGATTCTGTGTTAGGTTAAGCAAAAAAATCTGGAAAATCTTTGAAAGTAATACTTTTTGACGCCTATGTATCAATTTTTTTGACAGCTCAGTTCCCAGTCGCCTATTGAACAGTATGATTTGCGAGTGTTGATCCGCCATTATTAGAGAAATGGTTCGTGCCATTATTGCCAAGCTCTAATGCCAACATTTGAATCGCGTCTGAGCCAGATTGGTGTGCAAAAGTCCAACTTTGGCCCGACAAAGCTCACTTATTCTTAGTGGGACTAGGCTAAACCGCACGTCAGGAGGACACAGGGCAAGTTCAAAGAGATGGACGCCATCTAATTTCTCCCTCACCTCGCTTACAATCCAGACGCTGCTCCATCTGAGTATGGCCTCTTTTCATCAATGCAGCACTTTTGAGCAGCTGTCGCTTAAACATTCAATGGGTCAGAAGAAGCATATCAAAATTTTAGGTTCACATTTATTGTATCTTATTGAATTGAAATTGTCAAACTGAATATTGAATACCTTCATGAAAGTGTCTTCTGCAGTGCACCATGATTTTTGATGATAATGCTCCATCAAAACCTTAGTCTATAAAATAAAGCTCTACATCTTCATTACAGTTTGCGCAAATGCACAAATTCTCCTACTCACGGCGCATGACGTGGTGAATGATACCACATACATGTGCCACTGGGGTCTAAGAGAATAAAGCATTGTAAGAGGTGACTGATTGGAAATCCTTACAAGGATTAACTATAGCCTAGCGGTGGTTCAAATCAGTGCTGAAGAATAATCCATACTCACTTACATACTTAAATGGTCCGTCTTCACTAGTTGTGCCTAGTCCAGTACATATTCCAAATGGTATGTTGTTGGTCGTGCTCATGATTATCCTTGGTTTCTGATGTGAACTTGCAAGGGCTTCTTCAGGTCTTCATGATGCCCTTTCCATGGATGGATTTCGGCGACGGACTCGTCCGGGCTTCCTACTAGTTGTTTCGGAGATAAGTAAACCGACCACTCACGGATGATGTGAAAGCCGAAATCCAATGAAAAATTCCCACTTTCTTTTATTTTCAAGCAAACACAAGATTGTCATGAATTTCTGTTATGCCTGGAGTATCAAAGATTTCGCCCTCATGACAGCCACGATGATACAACTTGAGCTGAAGTCTGCAGCAGCTGTTCTTCGTGCTATGTTGGTCCTCACAATTGTAGTCTCTAAAGAGATCAAGTAAGATGAAGCTTTACACAAACGACTAAGTGTTCAGCACTGTTCTTGTATGCAGGACCCCAGTGACGTCAAAATGACTCGGCGTCACACAGGGTAGTGGTCTGCTAGGTAATGATCTCTTTGGTATTAAATCATTCTACAGGAGCTGGATTAGCTGGTATTTAGCAAGTAAGCAAAAGTGTCTACCTTTAGAAGCTGTTATAGAAAAATCTTCGAGTTCGAACACGCACTCTTAATGATAATATTTCTAAAGAGAGCCGCTTTTATCCCTGCCGACGAGTAATTTGACTAAATCGAGCCACAAATCCACGACTGTAGGAGATACAATTACTATGCAGAGAGTAGGAAACAGACGAATGTCCGCCACCTGTTCATTGAACCTCTAAAGTGATTCGAGTACAGGAATTGATTGATCTACTCCAAACTGATAGTGTTGTCTACATCTTATTGTTAAATTGATATTTGCATCTCGCAGAAAACTGGCCTCTTTCGGTTTTCATATAATATATTTCATGAAGTGCATTGAATTGATCATACTGGCTAAAAATTGGAAAGCAATGAGTAGTTGGAAATAGTGCTTATTGCATGCTATCTCCTTCGCCGAGAATTCTCAATATTTTCTTGAGCTTTAGATTCTCGTTTCTTAGACCAATGCTCAATTTCAATTAAATTCTTATTCATGCCTGCGGTAGCTAAGAAGAGATGTGGAATACGGTTTATTTTCTCATTATCTCCACCTATGTGCTCCCTTTGATAAAAAAAATTTTTTTCCTTTTCGCAAAATTTCTTGGCAATTTACGGTAGCTAAAACAAAGTAAATTTCAAGGCGCATTCTTCACTTAAGTTGAGGTGTCGATTGTTTGATGGCCTTTCTTGCTACAGAAAGGTTATCTCTCAAACATTTGGTAATCGTTCGAAAGCTATAATTTTAGCAATTTCTGCGACATGTTGGATTTTTAGAAAACCTTTTCATTAAATTGCGACAGTGAAAATACCATTATGTTTCATAGTCAATTTACTTCATTTTCTTGGCTGGAGCTTCAATATGGCTCTTGACCGAAGTTTATTAGTCATTAAATAGCTTAAATCTCAAGGATTTTTCGTATTGTAAATGGTTTTTTCAAGAGTTTATCACGGAACGCTGTAAGATCGAAAAGAAGGTAACATTTCACACCTAAAATTCTACCTTACCGCCTAAACGTTACAGGTGGTTTATTGGTATTATGGATAAATTTTATAACTCACAGGTGTCTTATCGTGAAGTAAAAGATGGAGTCTCACTAATAAACCCTTCATAAAAGTTTTTTGATATAAAGAGTGATTACCTCTTGAAACTCTTCAAATTTCAGCCGTTATACCACGTCCTTTTGAGAAATAAACAAATTTCCAACCCCTATTGTACATTTGTATCGCCAGTCTTGCAAGAACTTACCTTGATAGCACATCTTGTACAACTAAGCATTTCTAATAGAGATCTATGGAGAGATAATTTTAATATGTAGCCTGAGTAAGTGTAGGATAAGCGCTCGTTCATTATTGCTATGATACGGTACTTCCTCTATTAGCACTCATATTCAAGAAAAAAATTCCTCACTCTTTCTGGAACATTTGTTAGTATTTTCGATAGCTTATATCTCGAAAACTTAAAAGGTATACTTACTTTTTGAGAGGTCTCTCTATATTACACTGTAACAGGGAGGAGAAAATGTTATTCAACACTTTAACATATTTCAATGAACAAATCTTTTGCTCAAGAAACTCAGTAGTTTTTCGTTAACACAAATCTCGGCAAACTCAAAAGTGATCTTGGTTTTGCAAAAATATCTCATTATTGCACTGCAATTTTGAAGTCAAGATTGCATTTTACATCTTGCGTATATGCCTTCCACGGGCATGATGCATTTATACTACAACATTGGCATCAAACCGTTGCCTCACATTAGCCAGTCGAGAGCTAAGATCTCGAGGATTCCAATGATGTGCTTGCCTTCGAAAGAGGTTGTCTTTGCGCATTTTTCGCTATACACGGCTTTTCTCTCGGGATTTCACACCCATTCGATAGGTAAATTCCGGAAAATTTCAAGAAAAAGGTTAGTTTTTGAGAGGTACTTAGTGCGTCGTGACAGCTAAAGGAATATTGAGTTTTACGCTCGGCGCGCACCGCACGCCACATGTAAATTGCGCTGCGCGATCAACACGGCGTCGAATGTGATACTGAGTAATCTTTTAGATGTAGCAACATATTAAACGTCATTTCCAGAAACCAGGATCATTGAGTTTGTTGAAATTGTGCTATTGAATGGTTATTGGATAAATCTGAATGAAAACTTCTGTTCAGCGAAACATGCTCGAGTGTGAAAGGAAAATTTGTGTTTATATGTTAAGCGAAGGCAAACTTTTAAGCCGGTCTCAATCGCTGAAGGGATGATTTTCGTCGGAGTGTTTGAAGTCATTTGAAGCCTTAAATCTCTGCCTACAAATGTACTCCGCCGGTTCTTAAAACACTCTTCCGTAATGCTGTAGCATCCAGGAAAAGATTTTATTTCTCACTCGCATTTCGCCTTCATTTTTACCACGTGTACAAATCGCTAAAAGCACGAAAAGCACGTACAGAATTTTCCATTGTGTCAAAATCATGCGTTTCTAATTGAAGTTCCTCTCGATGCGGTCAAAATCCCCAATATAATAACAATGGTTGCCGCGATTTTAACGCATAATGCGGCAGGTCACTGTCGAATTATGTAGTATATCAGGCGATTACCTTACTAACAAGTCGTTGTTGTGACTTGCTACATTTTACTCAGCTATGAACCTTTTCGGCTGCTTTGCTTAACAGTCAATTAACGGAACCGGGCTAGGGGCCGCAGCGGAACGATTGATCGAGTCCAAAGTGTTGTTATTCAATTTGGGATTTTTCACCACATTGATGGAAATTTTGAATAAAAACGTAGATTCTGATGCTACGGAAAATTATGTACACGCTGGTATGGTTTACGTACTTCCAGCGATTTATACGCGTGGTAAAATGAAGGTGAAGGGCGAATAAGAAATGAAATCTTATTCTGGATGCTAGAGCGAAATAAAAGGGTGATTTGAGAAATTGGTACAGCATAGTCTTAGCCAGAGATTTGAGTTTTCTAATGATTTTCAACACTTCTGTGAAAAGATCCTGACCAGCGAGCGAGATCGACTAAAGAATTTCCCGTCGTCTAACATATAAGCACCAAAATTTTACTCCACCTTTACAGCATAATATAAAAGCGACTTAAAAAATAAAACACATCCTCCAGGTTCTCGATATTCAAGCTGTCGAATAATTACTAAAGCATCAAAAAGGAATAAAAAATACTTTATTTGAATATGGGTGCGCATGGGAGAGAAGCACCGCGAATACTTCTCTGGAGGCACACATTTCTGACCAGTAGTTTGCATATTGCCAATCTCTAAGCCTTTTACTCAAAAACGGTTGTCTTTTACCGCTCAGAATTCTCCCACTATTCATAAGTAACCAACCTTTTCTATCTTACCTCAACTCTAAATAATTAGAAACAAAAGAATGATTGATATAAACTTGGTTATAGTAAGAGTTTATACGAACACTTTTGGATACAGCAGGCATGATAATGTTTGATAAGTTACTAGCTGTTCGCCAGTTTTTATTTACTACGAGACTTCTGGATCTAATATAAAGCTAGAAAAGAGCGAAACTGAACCTTTTTCTTTACCGAAGACCCGTATAACTAAACGAAATCATACGAATGGGAAGAGTATATCTTCTCTATCAAATCAATACAAGAAATACGAAAATTTTGGCCAAACGAAGAAAAAAAATCTCAACCAAACAACGAAAATTGCTCAATTCACTATGCGTGCACCGATTTTTATAGCCGACGTTAGGAGTCAACGAGCATTCAATAGATTTCGGATAGGGAAAAATCTCAGCAAATTCAATGGTCTTGGTTTTTGGGGAGAACAAATTAGAACGCTGTGACAGTCAAAGGAATAATAGATTTTGCAAATTTCGATCTTTGGGGATATATGCATCCTGTATTGAACTTTCGGAAAAACGCGTTTTCTGATTTTTTGAGAATTTTCAATAATCTTTTGACAGTTAAAATCTCGTAAATTTTGAAGGCACACTCTATTTAGAGAATGGCTGTCTTGATGCGCTCTAACAGTGAAGATATAAATGTCTCACTCAAACATTTCTTGCGGAACAAAGCTTTTCCGGTAGACTTTTAATCCTGGTTCCATAGCTTAAACATCACCAATTCCCATAGTAACTTCGTTGCTAGAAAAGAACTCTTTATTGTATTGTGGCTTCTGAAAAAGGTACCGTTACGCAGCTAATCGATTTGTTGCAAAAAGGGCAGTGACTTCTGTTCAAAGTCTCAAAACCCAATCCTTTGGGGTGCAAAATCTAACATTCTTTTGACAGTTGCAGCACTTTAAGGAGTCTCCCTAGAAATTGACTTGTTTTTGAAATTGCTGAGATTTGCGCCATCGAACGGTTATTGGTTGTTTATAAAAGAAACCTTGCCCAGCGAGAAATTTTCAGATGAAACAAATTTTTTTAGACTGTTACAGCGTAAAATGCAATCTGTTTGAAAAAAAAATGACACACGGTTTGAATTTACTTGAATCTTGCTAAAGAATGATTGTTCACAGTTCAAATAAAAGCAAAACTACATTATGCAACTTAGCTTGAACAGGGTAGAGATAAGGGAAAATTAACGAAGAATACCTAGGTATGATAAAGAGTTGAGCCATTTGTGATTGTCTTTGTTTGATAATGTTATTATAGGTTGTTGTTTGTTGACTAATGTATTGATAAACTGTCAGCATTGTCAGCATTATGTAAATTAGAACTTAGAAGCATGCATTTTCAAGAAGAACTGAAAAGGCGTTTTCTCAAAATTGTTACTTCCGTCATAAAAAGTAAGAATTTTTAAGACAATTCAGCGTTCTCTCCAGTAAAACTGCGTTTATAGGGATTACTATCATGATAAATCACCTAATTATCGTGAAAATGAGGTTTCCTTAGCATAAAATTTTTAAGGTGTTCGTATCGAGAAATCCACTCTGTTTAGAAAGGACGGGTTGCTTGCGGTAAGAGCAGAATATTATTACTTTTCACTAGTAGCACAAGCAGAAGACGTGTTTTGTAAAAGTTTACTTGGTTCTGTAATGCCCATCTTGATATATAGAATTAATACTATTAAACTAGTGAATCGGGTCTTTTCTCAAAAGAAAGCACTCAAAATGATACAATCCGAAAACGATATGGCATGTTTTGATCTTCTAGGTCTAGTGCTGTACAGGCACCCGTTTCGTCCTACTGGGATTTGTCAGTAGCACTCTCCCTCGGCTCAACGTATCCCCTGAGTATAGTTCTCTATATAGGAATCGACGCGAGTATAAAAAGACGCCTCAAGCAGATAATGAAATTGCCTAACATTGTGACGACCAGCAGTTGAGCTTATAGCTTTTAGAGTGAGTCATCATATCTCAGTGCGTCTGTGCCTTCTATAACCTGATAAGGATATAACATATAGCTTAATGGAATCTGTAAGTGGTAGGTCTGCGCCTTCTCTATGTAGGGGTTGGGTTACTCCGAGAGGACAGACCAAAAAGTAGAAAGGGCTGCCCAACTGATGAGGCTGTTGAGACCGTAATACTTATATTGCGTCCTATAAGTGCCCATAACAGACCACATGAATATCTCAAGAGACAGTTATCAGGCATGCTGAAATTTGAGCGTGGTTTTGAGAAATATTAGAAACGAACGGTATGAAATTTCAATTACTCGTGATCACTAAATTTGCTGTTTATTGCTCCAATGACAAAACAATGATTTGCTTTTTTGAGCAAAACACCAGGTGTTACATTAACTTTATTTCACAGCTGACGTTTCGGACGCCTTCTTCAGAGCCGCTTTTTTATGTGGTTCCACTGAGTGATTCGAGTGGAGATCACCGGAAGGAAATCACATAGGCTCATAATGTCATAGGAATCACTCAGTGGAACACATATAAAAAAGCGGCTCTGAAGAAGGCGAACCGCCGAAACGTCAGCTGTGAAATAAAGTTAATGTAACACCTCGTGTTTTGTTTAAAAAAATTAGGAATTATAATGAAACAATCTAAAAAACTTTAAGGAATTATTCTGTTATTTTTGCTCTTAATTTGCGCATAAAAACGAAACTTTAGAAAGATTCCCAGAAGTTGTTGCTCTGCCCTATAAACTGGCAGATGAGTACATCTATTATCCACCTATGAAAATAGTTGAATGCTAACGTGCGGTTGTTATATCAAGGCAATATATCACCTTAATAGATCAAGAAGCTTTAACCAAGGAATGAAACAACTCAGGGATTCGCTTTGTTTCGTTTTCAGACAACAAACAATTCCGAATTTCATTGAAACTCAATGCGAGTAATCAAAAAAGATATAGTTAAAAAGACATAGCAATTGTCACTGGCTATCCACTGATGAATATGACATTCATCATCTTCATCAAGCACAGTTAAAGGTAACTGAATGGATACGGAGACTTTACGATCGGCGGAGGCGTCGAAACGTGACCGTAGTAGAGCTAATACAAGCTGCATGCCAGACCCTTAATAAGGCAAAGTTATTGAAAATCCTCGCATTTGGACCTTTTTATCCCATCTTTACGTTGATACTGAAAGCGCATCTCGCTATATTTTCATAAATTTCGTGCATTGATAAGATGTATTAGACGTTATCACGATCCTAAACTTCTGTTTGTCACTATGAATTGGTCAACGATAGAATTTTGAAGAGTCAGAGCATTTTCAAGATGGTAGAATTTATAATTAGATGTGAGCAGAATAGTTCACTATGCTTACAGTAAGTATATTGTGTCGCATTATGGTCTGCTCGTATATTAATGCCGTATCACCACAGTGAAGTGATTACCGATTAAATAAAAGTATTCATCTTGGGTACGTCACAGCTCAATTTCATCTTCCGTCGGTGCTAGTTGCCGAGAAGAATTGCGATTCAAATGAGCGCGATGCCAACATTTGAATGGCTGATGAACTGTTCATTACACCTTACCACGTCTTTATCGAGTAAATAATGTTAGTAGACTTAACAAACTTTTTTTTCCTCATTGAACAAATGGATACGAAAAGAGAGCTGTGCAAACTGAAGAAGTTCCCAAGATTGTTGAGTGTGTGCCGTTAACATCCATTACACCAACAATGGGTCCGGTAGAGTTCATGCCTTCAAGGCGTTATTATTATTATAAGTGTAGATATCCGTCACAGTGTTTTCGGCAATAGGAAAACTACTCCATTTCCTTAACTGGCAAGGAACGATGGATCATAGAGGAAAACCTTCTTTCATTAAAATAAGAATTGAAAGAGATTAAAAATTCTGTACACCGATTTACTTTCATTGTTCAGAATCTCTCATGGCATCATCTGGCACATTGATTGCCATCAATCCCAGAAAATGCTCTGGTATTCTAGACTAAAGAACATCCTTTACTTCAAATGCTTTAGTCTGAACTCCATTAAGTCCGTTTTCTTGTATTTTAAGACATTTTCCTGCAATTTCAAAGAAAACCTGTTGTACACCTGTTCAAAATATTCATAAATGTTCAATACTGAATACCCACCCATACCCCTCGCTAGGTTATGAAGGACTATCTAACACTGCATTACTTCGAAAGTAATTTTCACACTTTTTTTGGTTTTTGTTTTTGAAGTTATTGTGGAAGAGGAAGAGGACATACATAGGAGTCAGTTGCGCGGACAAGAAATTCTCTGACTTACTAGTGGGCCTTTGAGCATCCACAAGTGGTCTCATTGAAATTATGTGGATAAGTTCAAACTGAATGAAATTCAAGAGGAATCAAGTAGAACATCTGAAAATAGTGCGCCAAACAGAGACAAGGATTGCAGCAATGATAGTTCAAAGTTGGTTTTTGATTTTCCATCACTGTTATGAAGTTTGAGTTTTGTTTGAAATCGGAGCACTTCAGGACTAAAAGTTGTAAGTCGTAATATTCAATTTCAGAAATACTACATAATATTTGAGGGGTATAATCTTTTGCAAGAATTCGATTCTCCTGTTAGAATAGAAGATTTTAGTGACAGCACTCACGCTGTTTCTACTACCTTAGCTTCACCGAAGCTTTTTCCATCATTTTCTTTACTTCCAAAAACAACAATCTTATAATCTGACAACATGTTTTGAGCCTTTTCTGTGGTCTGGTGCAGCACTTATGCAAGACTAAACAGCTGTTGTTTCGCCCCATCCAGACTCATCAGTAGCACGGTACCTTTTTGTTCAGCAGTTCCATTGCAGGGAGATAAGTCCTTACATGTAAAGGAAATGACGCCTAATAACAAATCACCGCAAGTCAGTTGGTAAAATCCCCCGATATTGCAGTGACGAACAGTCGAGCTCGTGGCTGGCAAGATGAATCAGACCTCTTTCTTCGACTGATTTATAGACCTCGCTCAGAACTGTATTAATTTGATAATCTGATAACATGTTTTGAGCCCTTTATGAGATCTGGTATTGCACTTATACAGTGCCTGACAGCTGCTGTTTCACCCTTCCAGGCACATTAGTATCACGGTACCTTTGGGCTCAGCTCACCCTGATCTTGGAATGGCGAATAAAGGCTGGAATGGTGTCTGGTACAGCATGGGTGCCGTAGCAGGCCTCATAAAAGACTCAAAATATGTTGTCAAATTTTCTCTACTCTTTTTCCATCATATTACTTAAAAGGCACTACAAAGAGGTTCTACAACCAAATAAAAGTCTCAGCTATTGAGTTCACTATATTGAAAAGCTGTTTCTAATTATCTCTGAAGTGACATAAAGCAAGCAATGTGCAACAATATTTTTGACAAACAATTCATTGTTCCGGCATGACCAACTGCAAATAACCCTCGTGAAGGCTCATCATGTATTCCACCAAATGATCGCAAAACCGTTTTTACATATGGTAAAATCCTGAATTAGAATTTGCGCACTTGGCAGATCGATCGCATCGACTGCAGCGCGAGAGATCAGCGCTGCGCCGCTCCCTATTAGTGATCGCTCCGAAAAGATTATAGAATATGAGAATTTATTAAACGATCTTCCTTGATTTTCGGACGCGTTCATCTTGGTTCGTTAACCGTAAACCTTCCATTTATTCACTTCTATTCATTTGCAGTCATTTTTTCGAATTGACTTCTGAGAGATCCCATCTTACTTATTTATCTTGATTTCTTATTGTATCAAACCTTATGACTCTTCTATGAATAATCACTTTGCGGATGGAAGTGAAACAACGATCAAAGAATTTTTCTAAATTAGTAACGAAGAGAGGTTTCTTCAGAACAAAATTTTCACAATTGTCAGTTTCTTTTTAAAGTAAGCATTAAAAAGAAGCTCATTATATTCCACACTTGTATGTTATATGCCTTACTGAGCAATTGAAAATCACGTAAATTTCCTGTTTATTTTGCTTTGATGGCACAATAAATTTGGTCAAGTAAAAATGTTTGTTTTGAGCACATTTTTGTTCAGTTTTAGTTGCCGTCGAGAATGGCGGATGCCAAAATGAAATGCCACCCAAATGGACCTGAAGCCAACAGTCGAAGAGCCCTATTCATTTCATCTTGCCACCTCATTCTCGACGAGTTCGCCACGAGGAAGCTTGTGGTCTAGCCAGGATTTTTTCTCAACAGAACAAAGTTACATATAAGATATTGTCATTCAAACCGAAAGAGTTCCGGAGATTGACGTGTGTGGCCGCAACAGGCATTATTGTCGCGCCTTGGTCTGCACATGAACGGGGCGGCGCCGCCTGCCCCGCCGCCATTCTATTGCAGATTCCCGTCGCTGTGTTACCGATGATGGAACAGCTCTTATTATCCTCATCGGCTGAAAGGAAGCTTAAGTCTCAAAAGGCATATTTTTAAATGATAATGGAAATATTCAAAAGCTAAGAATATTTTTGAGCATTGATTTTTATTTGAAAATCCTTCGAACAGTCAGCGGGCACACTGAGTGCTATATCATTTGCAGGAAAATAAGATATGAGAAAACTCGTTGAAAAGCCTTATTGAGTATGAACGTTTTTGCTTGAGAACAAACATAATAGTTCTCCTCTTATTTTGAAACGTTATCCAATAATGATCTAATGTTTCATTTTTTTTGGACAATTACAAATGCGGTTTCGCACATTCAAGCTATATTTTCGCCCATCATTCAGCAGGATATTCGAAATCAAACACCCACGTGGAGCTTCATCCGCTAAATCGAGGGAAACTGCCTGACACGCTCGTAAGTGATGTTCACAGTAAGTTGACCCAAAATGGCCGAGATTACAGCATCAGGTAGGAGTGCTCTGCGAGCTTGGAGCTCAAGAACATCAAAAACCTGAACATTACCTTTCCTAAGCTCGACACGGCATTGAGTGAGAAACCCATTATCCATCTAAGTGTAATGGCGTAAAACTAAGAATATTATTGAAATTACTGCGATTTGTATTGTCGAACGGATGTTGAAGGTTTGAATGATAAGCTGTATCCAGCGCAGGACACTTGAGTGTAAAAAAAAATTTGTTTATACTATTGTTGCATAATATAAAAAGCCTATTCAAAATTAAAACGCACCGTTCAAATTTTCACGATTCAAACTGTCGAATAATTACTAAAACGTCAGGAAGAATAAAAAATACGTTGAATATGGGTAAGGATATGTATAAACTACCACGCTTTTTTATAACAGATCCGTTCACTTCTTATTATTTGCACTACTTTGTAGTACAGCTTGCTAAAAGTCGCAGCACGTAGACTTTTTGAAAAGTCATACATTGAATAAAATGTTTTTGATCACACTTCTAAATATCGTCAAAAAATAAGAAGTAAAATTGAACATGCATTGTTGTCTTATCAATGTGGATCCCGTATTGGAAGGGGAAATTTTCAGGACACCCGGGCATCGTTTTTGCTGAAAAAGACTTCTTTAGAAGCCTTCTAGTAACATATTATTCTTTTTGCATAAATTGTCTCTAGTGTACGAATTTCACTAAACAAGTACCCATACACATACTGGGAAGTTCAATCGACGAGCTAATTACATAGAGTGTGAAACGTGATCTTAATTTTCTTGCTACAGCGCATTGAAAAGTCACTCCAGAGGAAAAACAAAATAGCTTTCAAAGTTCACACTTGTTGAGCAATAGAATGATTATCAAATTCTATTGTATAGCCAGGCATAAAAGATGGCAAAGCATGCAATGTACTCCGAAGGCGAAACGTAATTTTCGTTCGTCGTTGCTACAGCCCCCTAAATAGCTTCGATTAATACTTGAATCAAGATTGAAAATTGTATCTAGAATAGCGATTTTTTATGCTATCGAGTGACCACTGAGGTTTAAGTGAAAAATTAAAGAAGAAACGCAAAATTTTCTCCGTGGATACATCTTAGTAGAAGCGGGCTTTCAAAAACCAGAAATATCGTCAGAACCGCAAAACTTTTAGTTATCGAATGACTACTAAATTCCAGTGAAAATTCTGTGCTTAACGATAAAACCACGAACATGGATGGTACACGTGGTTTTGAAAGGGTTTAAAGTATAAACTACAATTGTTCACAGCTTTCTGACATCGCTCTGCAAGAATCCGGATCTGCTCGGAGTACTATTCCGGCTCCTCTGAGTCGAAAAACTCTTGATTTGCCTTCCAACTTCATTGAACGACGCAAATCGACGGCCATTCGAAAAGTGTTACATTGATCGAAAGCAGCCATAATCGTATAAGCTCCTGCATTTCCTGGCGAGGCTTCTTGTGGACAAAGTCGAATTGGTGGAACTCTTTGACAACGGTCCGTTGCGAAACACCAAGTTCTTCAACCAAATTACGAATGATCGATGAAGGCTCAGCATTTGAAGTGACATGTAAGTTACTTTCACTCAAAAATTAGCCGGTCAGAACGACGCATGCCATTCAAGATCAAAACAACCTTTTTTGAATCGCTTAATCCAGTTGCCCATAGTCGATTTGTTGCCGTACCACAAATTCACCCTCATTATTCCATCAACGGCTTTGAAAATTGTTGAACCTTTCATAAGAGGAAAACTGGAAAATAACGCGAACCCTATACTTTCTTCTGTTCTCAGCTTTTACTAGAATCATTTCCTTTGTAGTGGTCCGCTTGGTTCACTGTAAAGTGTTCTAGTGTAAGTCAGCACACTGGAACAGTACTCAATAGGCGATCAGTCACTGAAGTTCCAAAGCATATGGGACGATGTCTTTTGAAAGAAACTAGTTCGACAGCCGATGAGTCAAGGAGGCGACAGCAGTGAATAAAGATCCACCGGATGTCGTAGTGTCTGCACGAACTTCAGTGCGGACACAAAGTGAACTACAAAAGCTGCATAGTCGTGAAAGTGTTGGAGTATTATCCCATAACGCGTCAATCGTTTACTGCTATCAATGCAACTCGTTGACGTAGTTGTGAACATGTCCACGCACCGCGTATGTGGTCTTCCTGAAGAATGTTGCAACCTAGTAGAGTCACTCTCACATTCTTTTGGCATAATATCCACAGCTGTTTTTATCACATGATTAACTAGCTCATCCGTTTTACTGTCACAATCCATTTTCGACCCCATGCACAGAGCTGATATAACATTTCGTGCAGTTGCGTTTCGAAAAGTGGTACTGACATATGCAAGAGGACGAAAAGAGAGACGTAAGCCACCTAACGTTCTTTTATAGACTCAATATGTATTCACTTATCTCCAATGAAGTGTGCTTTCCAACAAGTGGAAAAGTCTCATGTCGGGAAAGTGTGTTGAACCAGCATGGATGATCAAGCTAGTTCCTTCACGATCATTCGGGCATCTTGAAAAAACTGGATGGAGCTCAAACTACATTTAAAATTCACCTCGATGTGGCTCAACTTTGTGAACTAATTCGCATAAATCATAACTGAGACTAACTAACCCTGTCAGTTCCAAATGATTAAGCTGTACTCGCAATCTCACATCCCTCAACAGTAAGACTTTTTTCGTACTTCGTATTTGCGAAGACGCACGTTCTTCGACATGAGGTGGGGCATTTTTTTGAAGGATGAGCAGAACATCACAATGGGTTCCGAATAAAATAGAAGTGACATCCGTGGAGACCGCCAAAATACGGGGTCGGTGTAGTCTATGTTTATAGAAGTCATTAAACTCTCAAATGAAACTCACCTCAAAAGTATCAGGGCAGTATTTGCTGTTTTGACGACATTTTGAACTCACTCACAAACATTGTGGCCGAGTTCTCTATGAAATAAAATATTAAAACTTCTCATAAGGTGCGGTACGTGGTTTCCCTAATATATCTGATGACAAAACAATGACAAATGACGTAGCGATATGGTCTTCGAGGTGCTATAGAATACGAGAAAAAGGGAACTGCGCTTTATTCAAAGGCGAGTGTCAAATGTTGTGGATAAACAATGCATATAAATTTAGTTCGATAGAGTTACAGTCTTTTAGAGGTTAGATATGCTAGTGGCATACGTGCATACGTACGTTTCATGATCTCTCACGCCTCATCACTGCCACATGAAGGAAACATCCTACTAGTAATAACAGCGGTGTCGCAGATGTACCGCTTCAGATTAAATAAATAATTACTTAATGTGGCAGTCTAGAATGGTTTTTAGTGGATGTTTTTGCAGTTACGAAATCACTAACATACCTATATTTCTGAAATTCTCGAAAACTTTCTGATATAATATTTTGAATTCTTGAAACGAAGTATTAAAGATAGTGGATTGGACGGCATTGTTATATGCTCCGTAACAGCCATAAACCATCGGCTAAAAATCAGTTTAGACTGAACATCAAGTGGTTTTTCCACTTCAACTAAACAGATACATTTGTGGCACCGCTGCTATTGATAGTATGTATACTAGTCGCATATCAAACCTCTGAACGACCTGAAACATTCTATCAGACTAGACTGATCCTTCTAAGCAATGTCTCAATCATAGTCGATTGGAAGGAATCCCTCCAAGTGTATCTAAACTATTAGGAATAATCTTGAGAATCCAAAATTTTCTTGTTTTCCGTCCTAGTAACAGTGTTATAATGTTATAGGTATATTATTCAAAAACACTAAATGAATGCAGGACTGTGAACCCTGGGCGGGAATTGAACTCATGTCTCATTCTTATCGCCACACTTGTCTCATCAATCTCTGTAAACGTGCTGCAATAGAACTGTCATTGTCCATATGATAATGTTTATCACTACACGCGGTGGCTGCTCAAACGATTGACGTCATCGGAAGTTCCACCTTTATAGCGAGTTTTGTCCTATTGATCTACCGCCGGCATCGTCCAAATGTTCTGCAAATAGCAATATACCAATTAGTTGTTGCCATTACCAAACGGAGAAAGTAGGTGGAGGGTAGATCTCGTCTCAACTCGTATCCGATTCATAATCATTAATCTGCTTCACTTGCTCGTTGTTGTGTTCTGCTTACTAAAATTATCATCCACAATCCTATATGAGCACCTGCAGATCACAGACTGTGGGACACCTGTCGGAAAGAGCAGTTTGTGACCCCATATGTCCATGTTGTCGACCGTAAATCATGGTCAGTAGATCTCCGGCTTTATCGAGCAGTTGTGAACTCTTATCATTTCTTTTGTTTGGCTGTTTTTTTTTCATACTTCCACTTTACCGGCTGCAAATCATTTTCAGTAGATCACGAGTTCGGACGAACAGTTTGTGGACACTTATTGGTTTATGCGTTCTCCTGTTTTTCTGGGTTTTTTCCGAACAAATCTTGTTCGTGTTTTCTTCTTTCCCTGTTATCCGTTTTCTGCTTTTTTGCATATTGTTCCTTTTTTCTTTGCTCGTAATTCTCAACACCAAAATAAATATAGTACCGTTCTAACCCGTTGATATAGCATTTATTTTTTTGAACTTCCCCATTACTGTCTCGTAAGTGCTTTTCCCGGTCCGCACTCATTTTTACCTCTTGGAAAAAACGCGTCTCTTGCTTACGCTTACAATCTAGTAGTCATTCGATAGTATGGATCTCTAGAATTGCAATGGTACATTTTATTTCGAAGTTGATCCACTTAATGTGCTGCTTCTACCTTCAGACTTCTAGTGATTATTAGATAGCTTTAATGTAGAGAACTTTAACAGTATATTTAGACTTATGAGGAATACTTATTGCGTTGTAGCAGTCCAAATGAAAATCGGGTCTCACACTCGACGCGCAGAAATCTTGTATTTCAAACTCATATGTTCTGCCTTGAGTCTTTCCAAAGCGGAGAGGAAACTGTGAATGTGATAGCAAAAATCGTACGCTACATGTAAAACTCCTTATGCATTGAATCAACCGCGCGATCGACATCACAGCCCGCAACGGAGCAAAAAATGCGCGTCCAGTACGAAACACAATTTTCTTTTGGCTCATACAGCGTATTAAGAAGTCTTTTTGAGGACAGGGTATAGTATTATGATCGCCGAAATTTGAGCTACCGAGCCATTACTAAGTCTAAAGGAAAAGCTTTTTTCCAGCGGAAAATGCTTCAGTGTGGAACATGATTTCATTTCTACCGTTTCTGCGCACCAAAAGTCATACTGAAGAACAAGTGCACCATTGCAATCCTCGAGATTTTAGCTATCGAATAATTGCTAAGTCTCCAAAAGAGCAGGAAGTGCATTTTCCTCAAAGCGTTGGAAATGGGTCCGCATGAGGTAAAAGATCCGTAATCTGTACTACCGGACTCAATTGTTATCAGCGTTCAGGGCCAATTAACGCCTGTCGAATATATTTTTCATTAACGGAGACTTGCAATTTATGTATTCGATGTCGATTTAGTGTAAATATCCCAAAGAACTGAGAATATGCAAGCTAACATCATAACGGTGTTAAGAACGATAACACAGAGTTTGTTCACCCATGCTAGCGTTGGGATTCAAACAACTACCTCTTTACTAAACCATGACATCATCCATTTGAAGTGTTTATAAAGAGAAAGCGTACTGATTTTTGTCGATTTCTATCTACTAATGTATGGAGGTTATCTGAAAATAAGTCTGTCTTTCGTCTTTGCGAAGTCAGCATACAAATGTGACAGCTTATCTTCACAGTCTGTTGAAAACGTGAACTTTCATTATTCATATGTCGTATGATGATATAAAACTATAAAACTATGAAAAACATTCTTAAGGGTCGCGCACTGCTACTGCTCAAATAAGAGGTCCTCATAAGGCAGACATATATCTTATAAACTTCCAAACATTACGTCAAACGAATCATTGCTGTATTACGAACCCTGCGTTTGGTACTAAAGGCAAAACTCAACTACCTATCAATCTAGATTCCCGACCTATCAAGGAACTTTGTATCAGAACAATTCTGCTCCTAGGATGTCAGCTCACGTCAACTCTCATCGGCAGCAACTGTGCAAGTCAAACTCGTTTCAGCCGCAATACTTTGAGTGTGATGTGTACAACAGCTCGCAAAGTATGGAATATGAGGATATATACTATGAATAATGAAAATATGCGGCATACCTGATGTTACTGGTTATATTGGAATAAATTTTGTTATAGAACCCTGCCTCTGAGTTGAGAAGAAATTAAGGAAATACTGAAGTGTGACGAGATTTGGGAAAAGGCGGTCTCAGTTACTAATACAAGAAGTACCAGCGAAACAATGATCTGTTCATCGAAAATGCTTACTTAGTTAGGATACTAAGATGGTCCGTCTTCACTAGTTGTGCGGACCCCATCACATATTCCAAATGGTATATAGCTAGTCGTGCATATAATATTCCTTCGCTTCTTGCGTAGAAATGCAAGGGCTTCAGGTTTCATGATGCCGCTTCCAAAGAATGGATTTCGGTGACGAATCCTCGGCCGGGCTTCCTACTAGTTGATTCAGCGATGGTGTTAGGCCGAAATCAAAAGCACAGGTATGAAAGAGAATCAACCGACCGCTCAAGGATGATTCAAAAGCCGAAATTCGTTCATCAAAAATAATACTGCAAATTGCAATATGATGTCACTTCTCGGTAAATTTGGAGCAATTTTTCATTATTCGCGGAATTTATTAGCTGGAACTTCTATAGTTACGATGTGTTATGGATGATAATCATCATGGTATTTCTTTATAATCTGATATGAACGTTATTCACTGTTGCATTATCTTTAAAGTATTTCCGTAGACGAATGCAATCTCTATCAAGCTTACTCCGGTCACAGACCTACTAAAAAGTCCTTTTATAATATAGGTTTCTTCTAATGGTCGTCCATCGTAGAGAACATGTTCTAGGAATACATTTGCACAACGTTTCCGAAAGAGATATGGGGAAATAATTTGATTCTCGTTAAATTCGCATATATTGCTTTCGCATTGAAAAGTAAAGATTTCTAGGAAAACTGATTGTTCTTCTTACTAAAAAAACATTCCAGGAACCCCTTACAATATAACCTGCTTTTCCCTAGTGAGAAACTTTGTTGAGCATCAAAACTGCACCACTAAATTGAGTACGACGCACTCCGAAAGCAACACATCTTTTTTGGCTAGCAAAACATAGTTTGAAGATTGTTTAATAAACCAAGCTTACTATCATAATCTGAATTTTTTTTTAAGTTTTCGGTCTACTATATAAACTTACACTAAAAAGCAAATGTCATATAACTACTAAAAATATGTTCTTCTTCGCAATATGTTGTTTTCGTTGAAACAAGGACTATTGTCGACACATGGATGTTCCTTCTACTGAAAATTACATTTATGAAAGTGTCTTCTGTAGTATGCCATAATTTAATGATGATAATACGCTGCCAAAATTTCAATTTAGCAAATAGAGCTCTCCATTTCCGCTGCAAATCAGCGTACGACGTGGCGAACGATAGCACATATATGTGCCAATTAGTGCTCAAGGAGTTTCGTAAGAATTGCAAGAGGTGACTGAATTGATATCTCTGCAACAACTAGCTATAGTTAAGCGGCGGCTCATGTCAGTGCTGATGAATAATCAATACTTTTTTTTTGAACAAACATGAGATTATAAGTCATAACAACTACTGGAGTATCAACGGTTTCTCCTCATCACATCCACGATGATACGATTTATACTGGAATCCGCGGCAGCTGTTGTCGTGCTATGTTCATTGTTACAGCCGTAATATCTAGACGGAACAAGTAAGATAAAGCATCACGCAAACGATTGAGTGTTTGGCGCTGCCCTTGTATTCAAGACTCCAGCCACGTTAGAAGGACCTGGCGTCACAAGGGGTAATGGTCCCTGAGAAATTATCGGACGCAGTTACTCCCTTTTTTGGTGGTAATTCATCTTCCAGGAGTTTGATTAGCTGATGTTTAGCAAGTACACAACGGCGTTTACCTTCAAGAGATGTTCTAAAAAGATTCTTCGGGTTTATTAGGCACCTGCTCATAACGATAATGTTATGAAAACTGACTGAGATCGAATCACACACGCCCTCCCCTATGGGGCGCACAATTACTATGTAGCGAATAGGAAACCGACGGATGTCCACCTTTTAGTTTGATGTACCTTTTATTTCTTTGACTATAGAAATTGACTGATTCACTCTGATATGAGTTTTATGTGGGGCCGATATTTGCATCTTGGAGAAAACTGGCCCTTACCAAGTCAAATAACTTTTAGAGAAATCATCACGAATGGTATGATTCTCAAAAGTATCGACTGGATATTATATAAAGTTACACAAACCAGTGATGTGAAACATTTCTATTTCCACATCTTCAATAAAATGATTCTATAGGATATTTGTACATTACGTGGGAACCAATGAATATGTGACGCCATTCAGTGGACAAGAACTTTTCATAGGAGTGTCAGTAATCATTCAAAAGCTTAAACCTCTGCCCATTCTTAACCGGTTTTTCAAAACCTCCATTTTTTAACGCTGAAAAAATCCGAAATAAAATATTTTTTACACAGCCACTCGTTTTTCCTAATCTCGTTGTACTTCGCTGGACAAAACTCCTTTCGTAGACTCTTAGGAATGTATTTGCTCTTTGGAAAAGCTCTTCTGATAGCGCTCTAGGGTAAGGAAAACATTTTGTTTTACACATCACCGAACAGAGCTCTTTCTTTACACTATAAAAAAACATTCGATAGCATAAGATTCAAGGATTCCAACAATATGCTCATTTCCTGGAAACACCATTCCGCTGCAGAATAGCAGGGAAAACAAGATTGATTTATATACGCGATCGTGTTTTCTTTGGCCAATGTACGAGAAGCGGCTATAAGCGGCAAGAGGAGCTGACGCTATCGTCGTTCTATATTTGATATGAAAGTGCAATGTCTGTTCTACAGTTAGCAATTCCCTTTCCGCTTTGAAAGAGATCTGAGATGAAACATATGACTCTGATACCACAACATTTCCTCTACACATTCATATGCTTTTCGTGCTTCTAGAGAAGTGATGGGTGAATTGTACAGTCGATGTGTAACATGGTTTTTTGGAATTTCTAGCATGACAAAAAGGTCGTTCTAAAATGGCCAGGTACGTCTCTAGCCCGAAATTTGAACTTTCGAATGATTACTAACGCTGCTATAGAAATTTCTTGCCCACCGAGTGGGCTTGAAGATTCATTCATCGCTTTATGATGGACATGAACGTTCTTGAGAAACATTGAACGAAATTCGTTGACTCATCACAATATCTCATTGGAAGTGCAAGGAAAATACTCCTAGTAAATTGTTAGTCACTAAGCATTTAACCAAAACGACGCGAATTTCTTCAACAAGGAGCTGCTACAGCACGAAACAATTGCAATGTGGAAAATGGTACAACACTGAGCTAATTATTCAGCTTCAAACACCGATCAGTAGAAAAGTCTCATGACGCAGCTAATAATTCTTCAACGCTGACGAGCTTGCGTTTTGTTTTGTTATTTGCAAGACAGTTTAAGCAGCACTTATTATAGCTGGTCAGAAAATTGTAGCTACTGAGTTGGTGTGAGAGAAGTTCACCTTCACACACTTGTTCAATCAACAGTGAGATGAGGCTTACACATTGGAATCGGTGTTTTCTAGGACAAACACAGTGCGTTTTGCTGCAAGACGATTTGGGGAAGTGCAGAACGATTTTTAAAGGCATCCACTAGAGAAAAAATGTAGGAACTGCATCAAATGCAGTTGCCTGCTGTTCTTTTTTTAAAAGGTTCAATTGAATTATTTTGAGACTTTCTTTTCGGGAAAACATTTTGCAATATTTCGAGAGCTTTAGACGAACTGAATTGATCATTTGCTGATTTCTGCTATGAATCACCTCACACTGTGACGTAAATAGGATATACACATTTATCATCGAGAGAATAACACTTCGGATTATTTAATTGATTCTATGACACGAGATTAATCGCTGATGAGTTCGTAACCACGCACAGACAAAATAACGTTTCACTTAACAAATAACAAATTTTGTTTCCTAGAAACTTTGAAACTCTTATCTCTTAGGAAAGTGAATAAGGAAGAATCAGTTTAGTGTTACATCTGCTGGGTTGTTGGAAGCGTCAACTTTGATTTCGCAGAGCAGTACGATGGGAATGTCACCAAAGTGTAGCATTTCTTTTTCTCACAGCAGGCCCTGATGCTTTCATGTTTTGTTTTTCTCTCACCAACTCTGACACGTTTTCCAATTGCTTCCACATATTGGTACATTCTTCTTAAAATCTTATTCCCCGTCAGCCTCTGAGCTATTCGATGAAATTCTGTGGGTGATCTTGTTTTGGGCAACGTCAGGTCTTCCCGCGAACAAAAGAGATGCTAGGGTGGCGATTTGGAGAGCATTATACGACATCAAAACGGAAAAAATGTGCTTCTGTTTTCAAAAAGTTTATCGTTAAAAAGCGTTCACAACCAAAAGTTATGCCATGATTTGTCAATCGATATCTCACTCTTCATGTTTTTTCATAGCTACGCTTGCATTGCTGACGTTTCTCCGACTACGAATTCGTTATTTTTGAGAGAATCAAGATTCTGGCTCATCATTGCAAATGAAATGGAGGGAATTATAGATAAAACATGTGATGAAAGTTCTTTCCAAATGGTCCTTTCCATGTGACGCTTTATGGCTAAAATTTTGACATACATTATTCTCAATATCAGATCCTGTGCATTGGGTTAGCGAATTTGTCACAACTTTTGTCTTGAAGGAATATGCCCAGAAATCTGTCACGCCATAGTCACTTGCACACATGTGCTGAATGTCAAATCCGTCATTGTTTTGTGAATAATCTGATGGAAAAAAAATTTGTTTTTTCTTGAGTATCAATAATTGTTAACATGTGCAGGAGGTAGAAATAATAACACAATATTAGTGAAACTTCCGATCGACCTCTTTATGCTTTTGCTCCTAGCCGCATTCCCGACAGTATCTGGATATGGAGTGATGCCTGCATGTCAAAGATTAAATAAGTAATTGCATGGTATTAGAAATATTTTCGATCTCAGGCCAAAGTTCACGAACGCTAATCAAAATGAATATATATGTAATACTTCATGGACACTCTTTTCCAATCCGAATCTTTTGAGAAATAATTTGAGATTTGAATAGGTAAGAATACGGGCAGAGCGCTTATGGCGCAGTGGTTAGAGGTGCTCTGCGTCGCACACGAGGTCAATGGTTTGATCTCACGCTCATCGCTCACCAAGCCATTCATCCCTTCGGGGTCAGTAAATTAGTACCGAACTTTTCTCAGAATTGTCTGAGAGGATAGGCAGCACTGACTCGGTTCAGCGGTAGGTCGCCGCGAATCACTGCAAAGGCCAGATGTGCATTAGATCACCTCAAACGAAGTAAGAAATAAAAGACGAATGCATGGCGCATTCAACGCCGAAAGCTTACTTTTTATCCTTCAAGAATATGGGCCTAGGAATTTATTCATTGAGATGTGTTCATTACAATTTTCACTTTATGAATTTCCACCATAAAAATACTAAATTTTGTTGCAACGAGTACTAGGAGTTTTACTGTTAGCGGCTTCACTTTGCCAGTTGCCGTGGTCTACTATTCTGAGACCAGTGTTCTGACTCGGGTCCCTGGCATAGCATCTAGCAAGGATAAAGCACAGGCATTCGTAACACGTCTTGTAATGCTAACAGAGAGTTTGCTACTCATGTAGTCTTGTGCTTTTACCTTCTTCCTCGAAAGTGGAAGAACGTGGAAAGTAAGCTCCAATTTCCTGGTACTTCGTTATTCCTGGTATGCTAAATTGGGCAAAAAGTTCTGGAGAATTTTTTTGAAAAATATATTTTTGGACCTTTCTGTGTCATTTCTCATTCACAATTTTGTGCATATTCATCTGGTTCATCAATTTCAGCTCTAAAATGTTATTGAGCAATGTAATTTGCGTGTGTTGATCTGCCGTTGTTGAAAAAGAGGTTTCACATTTCTTCAAAAGTGTTGGTGAGATTAATGAGGGTAAAGGTGCTTGTACGGCAACGAAGTCGACTATGGGAGACTGGTTTAAGCGATTCAAAAAAGGATATTTTGACCTTGAACGCATGCCTCGTTCTGGCCAACTATTTTTTGAATGAAGGTAAACTACATGTCGCTTCGGATGCTGAGCCTTCATCGATCATTAGTAATTTGGATAAAAAGCTTGGTGTTTACGCAACGGACCGTTCTGAAAAAGTTTCCACCAGTTTAACTATTTTCCCACGAAGCCTCACCAGAACCTGCATGAGCTTATCCGATTACGGCTCCTTTCGATCAATGCAACACTTTTCGAATGACCGTCGACCTGCGTCATTCAATGAAGTTGAAAGGCAGGTCAAGAGTCTTTCAACCCAACGAAGCCGGAATAGTGCTCCGAGCAGATTCGAATTCTTGCAGAGCGATGTCAGAAAGTCGTGGACATTCGAGGTTCATAGTTTATACCTCTTAAAGACCACGTGTACCACCCATGTTCGTTTTAGTAGTCATTCAATGGCCGAAAAATTGCGGTTGTGACGGTATTTCTGGTTTTTGAAAGCGCGTTCCTAGTGAGATGTAGCAAAAAATAAAATTTACATATCTTCCATAACTAAGAGAATTGAGTGGTGAACAAAAACACGGCCTCAGGAGGGAATCGAACCCACGTTTTATCCTATCCGGGGACGTTCCTGTTTTTGTTCACCACTCAATTCTCTTAGTTATATAAGTAAAATAATAACACTGCGAAAAAGCAGTGAACATACTATAATTTCGAAGTATTACATATCTTCTTTAGAGTGTTTAGTAAAATTTAAGTTGCTTCTTTGAAGTGTTTTGTGTAAGTTAGACTTGTATTTGCTTGAAAAACCGCTATTTTAGGTATAATTTTGATCTTGACTCAATTAATAATCGGAGCTACTCAATGCTCTGTACCAACGACGAACAAAGATTACGTTTCGCCTTCGGAGTGCAATGCAAGCTTTGTCACCTTTTATGCCTGGCTTTACAATAGAATTTTGATAATCATTCGATTGCTCAACAAGTTTGAACTTTAAAGATAGCTTGTTTTTTCTGAATTGATTTTTTGATGCGCTGTAGCAAGGAAATTATGATCGCGTTTCACAATCTATGTAATTAACTCGTCGTTTGAATTTCCCCGTGAGTGTATTGGTACTTATGCAGTGAAATTCGTACACTGGATACAATTTATGATGAGCAAGAATGATATGCTGAAGACTTTCTAAAGAAGTCTTCTTCAGCAAAAACGATGCCCACGTGTTCTGAAAATTTCTTCTTTCAGTACTAAGGCCACATCCATGACAAATCGACGCTTCTCCATTATTGCTTCCTAGTTTTTGAGACATATAGAACTTTTCAAAAAAAATGCATTTTATTCAGTGTATGACTTTTTAAGAAGCTTATGTGCTGTGAATCTTAGCACGCAGCACTGCAAAGTACTGAAAACAATTAGAAGTGAAAAATCTGTTATATAAACTTGTGGTACTTTATCTTGATAGACAACCATATTTAGCTTACTTATTATTCTTCCTGACGTTTTAGTAAACATTCAATAGTTTGAGTCTTGAGAATTTGCACAGTGCCTTCTACTTTTTGGAAAGCTTTTTATGTTATGCAGAAATATAAACGCATTTTTTTTCACACTCACATGCCTTGCTCTGGATACGGCTTATCATTCAAACTTTCAACATCCATTCCATAACACATATCGCAGTGATTTCAAGAATATTGCTAGTTTTTGATAAGGATTTCATATTATTTTATTGCACTTAAATGAATATTGAGTTCCTCATTCGGCGCCATGTCGAGCTTAAGAAAATTATTTTTTCAGGTTTTTGATGCTCTTGAGCTCCAGGCTCTTAGAGCACTCCTACCTGATGCTGTAATCTCGGCCATCTAGAGTCAGCTTACTGTGAACATCACTTACGGAGCACTGTTATGTCGGGCAGTTTCTTTAGGTCTAGCGGATGATGCTCCACGTGGGTGCTTGCATTTTGAATATTCTGCTGAATGATAGGCGGAAATGTAACTCAAGAAAGCAAGATTGCATTGATTATTGTCCAAAAAAGTGAATTTCTAGATGATTACTATAAAACGTCTCTAAATAAGACGGAAACTATCATAATGGTCCTTCAAGCGAAAACCCTCAGAAACAATAATGCTTCTTAGCTAGTTATCTCATGTCTTGCTTTCCTGAAAATGGTACTGCATTCAAAGTGTCCGCGGACGGTTCAAGGAATTTTGAAATAGTAACTAGCGCCTCAAAAGTACTCTTGGCTTCTCGAGTTTCCTATTGTTATGGAAGGACATGTCTTTGAAAATCTGTACTCTCTTGCAGCTGACATGGATAAGAGGAGTTGAATCATCATAGGTAACACAGTGACGGGAATCTGCATTAGACCCACGGTGGCGCAGGCTGGGTCATGTACAGCGCAAGGCGTGACAATGTTACCTGTTGCCGCCACACACATGTCAATCTCTGGAACTATTTTGGTTTGAAAGGCAATATCTTATATATAACTTTGTTCAGTTGAGAAAAAATTCTGCTTAGACCACGAAAATCGTCATGGCGATTTGGTCGAGAATATGTGGCAAGATTCAATGAACAGAGCGCTTCGAATGTTGGCATCTGGCCCATTTGGCTCGCACTACTTTTCGGCATCAAGCCACTGTTAACGGCGACTGAAACTGAACTGAGATGTGCTCAAGACAAACATTTTCTATTTGACCAGAGCTGTTGTGGCATCAATGCAAAAACAAATGGACAATCTGAGTGTTTATTGATTACTCAGCGTAGATATGTGACATACAAGTGTAAAATGTAATGAGCTTCGTCTCAGTGCTTACTTCAAATAGTAACTGAGAATTTGTGAATACTCAATTATAGAAAAAACCTCGCTTTCGCTACTATTTGGAAAAAATGCTTCAGTCGTAATCCTACGACTTCCCACGAGGAGATTAGTTGAAGAAAAATCATAAGGATGATAACAGTGAGAAATGAAAATAAATAAGTAAGATGAGATTTTTCAGGATTAATTGGAAAAGCCAACTATAAATTAACGGAAGTGAATAAATGAAGGCTCAAAGATTTAACTAAAATAAACTTGTCCGAAAAACAGGGAGAATCTTTTAATAGATTCTTATATACTATAACCTTTTGGGAGAGGCCACTGATAAAGGCTGATCTCTCCTCGGCAGCTGACGAAATCAGTCCGCCAGCGGAGTGCGTAATCTCAATGTTCAGAGCTTTGTCATCAGTAAAGACGGTTCCTGTAATCAGTAAGCAGTGTAATACCAGAAGAGACTTCACTATGGCTAGTTGCAATTGATCATGCCAAAACACTGGACTGTTTGTCAAAAATTGTACCTCACAGTGTTTGCCATGTCACTTCATTGGTAAGTTGAGGACAACTCTTCAATATTAATATTTTCAATTCGATGGTTGAGACTTTTATATGATTGTAGAACTTTGATAAAAGGCCTTTTGAGTAATATGAGCAGCTGAAATTTGAACCGTGGTCTTAAGAAAACACCCGAAACGAAAGATATGATGTATTAAGTATACTAGCCAAGAGCAATCGAGTGTACAACACTCTGCGTTCAGTGGTAATTTTACTGGACATAGAGTGTAAAAGTTCGTCTTCGCTATCTCTTAGTGTGGGGACTGGAGCACCCACACAGGATTGGCAAAAGACGAGAAAGGGTAGCTGCCCGACTGACGAGACTGCGAGGTCGAAACACATGTATAAGTCAGCCCTTCTTGATAGATCACATGACATGAGTGACTCAAAAATGATTATTTGGCATACTGAAATTTGAGCTGCAGTGTTAAACGTTAAAGTGCCTTGAACATCTAAATTTCACCACAGAATTACCAACCAGCTCCGCTGTGAAGTTGAAACAACAAGTTAACCTTTTGGGACCACTTGTACCACGAATGGACGCCCTTTTTGTGGTTTTCTTGTTGAGCAAAGATTTTTTCATTAAATTCTTAGTAGTTATTCGATAGCCAAAGAATTTGCAATTTAAGCGCTAGGTTTGTATGCTAAAGAAGTTTTTTGGTGCGCTGTAGCAACAAAGGGAAAATCATCATTTGCCTGCGAAAGCATAGTGCGTTGTGGACTCGTGTTTGCTTGACTTTTTCGTCCAGCAAAGTGCTTTTATTAGAGCTTCAATAATCTCTCAATAGTTTGAGAAGTGAAGTTTTGACACCCACTTTATTTTCTGTGAGTCTTTTCAATGCGCTGTAACAACGACGAAAAGAGAATTAGAGTCATTTCCGTTTGGTAGTACAAAATTCCAAGACCTATTCCCCCCGGTCGACAAGAAGCTCTCTTGAAGATTGTCAGCAATCGTTCGAAAGCTTAAAGGTCGAACCATCCATATGCGTGACCGACTTTTTAGAAAGACTTTTTATAGTGCTAAAAAATTCAAAATAACACTTGTGCTTCACCCGCGCATATTACCGCCGGACAGAGATCTGTTTTAAGAGGACTAGTAATCGTACGATAGCATATATTTCAGTGATTCCATCTCTGTGCTTACTTTCTGAAAAGATGGTCTTCCCTGCAGTACAGCAGGGAAAATAAGAGTGAACTCATATTTGCGTGCAAGTGGTCTTTGGGCAACTCGCGGTACGCGAGCTTAGGCTGGAAGAGGCTGACGCGGTCATCGACCGATTTCAACCGGTCTTATGGAAGTGCGATCTTTGCTAGGAATTGGCTCTTTGCTTTGATATAAGAACTCCAAGTGTAATGTATGACTCTGCTACAGGCAGACTTCAGACACTTTTATCTAGACATGAATGCGGAAAAATCATTCATCGTTATGATCACTTTGATGGAACTCAGAACTGCAGTACGTTTTAGCTGCTTCCAACATTGGCTTAAAGACATTCAGTTACTATGAGATTTTCTCTACGCGTTCATTGCTCAAAAATGGCTCGATAATGGCGTCAGCCTGCCTTGCCGCCTCACCCAGCTGCCCGTGAATCGGCCAAAGACCGCTTGCTCGCTCATGTGAATCAATCTTGTTTTTCTACTGCGTTACAGGACAACGGTCTTTTCAGATTATGAGGACAGCGTTGAAATTGGCTTTACGCTATCAAGTGATTACTAATAGTCTAAAGAAGGAGCTCTGTCCGGCGAGAAATATGCTCGCGTGTATCACAATCTTGTTTTTAATTTTTCAGCTCTATTTGAGGGTCTTTTTAAAAAAATCACCTACGCATACTGATAGTTCAAGCTTTCAGCTTTAGATTGAGTGCTAACGCTTTTTAAGTGGGCTCCATATCGAGAGCAAGCTTGAAAATCTGTGCTACCATGCGGTAAGATGAATGTCACATTTCATTTTTGATAAAGGAGACTGGGAAATAAAAATAAAGAAAACAGCGTCAACTATAATATTTCGTGTGATTGACATGTGAATAGCGGGAATAAGCCTTATTTCTGCTTTCGACAGAGGCATACAGTATCCTTTTTCCCCCTCAGTAGCAATGCAAAGTCCCATCACCGTGTTGCCGACGACGATGCAGCGCTGTAGATGCTTGTTCAAGTTAACTGAAAAAAACCGTGACATTAATAAGACTTTCTCCTCTGTTACGATAGAATTACAAAGAAAAATTAAACCCTTTATGCTCTCACATACTTAATTGGTTACTGTGCCACTCTTACAAAAAAAAACATGAGAAAGCTATTTAGAATACCACCAATTTCAAAGGTTATAGTTTTAGCGAGGCTATGATATTTTTTTCTCCTTTTCGCTTATTTATCAGTATTTCCATAAATTGTTGAATATATTTACCTATCTTTCAACACTTGCAAAAAATGCTCTGCTTTTTGATGCTTGTTATAATTGCGCCTTGAGTTTTCTAGATGCATTACCAATACTAAAGACTTACCCCCCATTATTCAATAGATCAAGAGCAACTGTTGGACACGACAGGGGTTCGTAAGTGATTTTCACAGTATCATGAGCCAAGACAGCCGACATTACAGCATCAGGTAGCAGTGCACTACAACCTTCGCTTTCAAGAACATCGAAGACCTGAAAAAGGATTTAATTATTGGTTTGAATAACTCATCTAAAAGCATTCTTGATCAGAATGTGTAAATCTGTATAAGTCATGCTGGCACTAAGAGGCTGACAAATTGTCGGTAGATCGGAACTCAGGTCCTACGCATTCTCAAAGTTTACGGAAAAAAATGAAAACACTCGAGATCTAAGAGTTACCTACATACTGTCTGCATTACAAGAAGTTCCACAAGTGCCTGAGCTCTCTAACAGCTAGTTGCGATGCCAGGATCTCGTGCAATAACATCGATCATGTCAGTGTAAACAATGGAAACAGGCAAGGTGAAGCAGGTGATGGTGAACATTTTAGTGCTTGCTGCAGATTTCATATATGCAACGATGGTGAAGGTAAACATTTTAGTGCAGATATTATATATGCAGCTGATAATTTAGAGTTAGGATCATTGGAATGACTAATTTTTCACCGTTTTTCTACCTTATTTGAAATTGAAAATTTCACGGCAATAGTTTCGAGTTAGAGGTTTAGCGTTCAAGTGCTGAAGAAGTGATCATTGCATCTGTTCTGACAAATGTTCATAATTTTACACCCGATGATGGGAAATATTTGTAGTAATTCAGCAATCCTTCGGTCATTACCTTGACCTACAGACAACACCCCGCATTCCAACACTACCGTTGATGTGGCTAACAAAGAAATCATGAAGGCTTGATAAGAAGTTTTGTCATGTTCGTGGGACTGTTGTTTCACGGCGCGTGGAAATTTATGCTGAGACTGGATTAAAATTGGATGAAATTTCTACTTTCTCATCAGGACTATCACGAAATGGCAAAGATTCTATCACTCGACACCTACGTAGATTCTCAGCTTGCCGGAATTATGAAAAATTGTCCAAAGCACGTTCAATGACGAATTTTGCTATCTCGTATCAAGGGAGAATTGATTAATAGAGTGAAATGCACGTCAAACCGTGAATGACAATAAGCTTCATAGAAGCGTCACATAAATAAAAATCTTTGGGAATACAATTATTCGTCAAATTCCACGCCTTCAAATTTTGTTCCGTCTTTTCACTTCTCATGGTGCGACATACAATCTTGCCTAACTTGAAAATTAAATATTCTTAGTTGCTAAAACGCCAAAATCAAAGATCACTGTTGGAATTTCATATAAGAAGATAATAGTTGAGAAAAAAAAGCTTGTGAAATCTTGTTTATATCAGGTTTCGTGAGGAAAAAGTTTGCGTTTCGTAGGCTTTGGTAAGACCATTGATATATCACATTTCAAACGCTTGTGAAATCTCCTTCATCGATACAGGGACCAAATAGCATTCAAAACATATAGCAGTCATCAAACCGAATAACTGCTTTTTTCTCTTATCTCATAAACTTTGATTATTAATGTATCTTCTTTTAGATAGTCACTATGGTTATTTGTTGCGCAGTGAATTCACACCAGCCTGGTCGTGCTTCTCACTACTAGCTGGCCGATGCATTCGCGTAAGAATAGCCAGGTTCTGCTTCAAACTCTGGCCGGCCGTGTGTCCCTGCAACACAATGAATCGTGCCTTCCAATTGGTAGCCAAGAGATGCTTTCACAGAATTTGGCCAGTGTTGGGGTTGACCGCTGTTCACAGTCTAAACCGAAACAGAATCTTGGGACGATTAATGCCCATAGCAGTACCATTCGTCACAGACACTACTTGGAGGTCTGCTGCGTCTTCCACATCTCTTGGCTCTGGATCGTCCTGCCCATAGCGTACCGTAGTTCATGCCGTTGTATAATTTCTATGTGTATAGTTACTGCTCCTTCCAATCTGTAGCTCCTCTCATTGATCTAGAGATCAGGGGTACGGAGCATTTTGCACTTAGGCTCACATCTAATGCATAATCATGAACTGTTAACTTGCATTACATGTCATGATTGTTGTTTCTTCAATTGAATTATGTTGTAGTCACTATTTGCTATAGGGTTGTTCGTTAAGGCGATGAATATGTTTTGTTGGTCTCACGATAATACTTTTCGTCGTGAAATAATAATGAAATACTCGCGTGGCAGGAATAATCAATGCAGTTGAGTGACTTATCCGGCACACAACACATACCCACTCGCAGACACCAAAGCCTAACTACTCTGATACAACACCAATAGAACTAAAACAATCCAAAGTACTCTCCGCTAAAAAGCCAGTACAAATACATGTTTATATATCATTTCACTGAATGACTCAAAGACAATTGAGGACTCAGATTTTACCAAGACACGAGAAAGTAAAGTTAAAAACATGTAGAATTTGCTCGTAAGAGTCGATAACGGCATCGAGTTATTAGGTTCTGTCTTGAGTCACAAGATTCCACACTTTGATAGAATTGCTTATGTATTAAGGCATCAATGTAAAGTTGAAGTTGTTAAGAAAGCGAATTAGGTGGCGCAGAGCAAAAGCTTTCTTGCTCACCTTCTTAGACGTGCAAAGTTTTTCATCATGGTGGATGTTTACAGAACGCCGTGAAAATGAAAGAAACGAAAACGGAAACAGTCTCCACGGAAAATCACTTTTACAGAAGAAAAAAACCGCCGCTGGCGAAGGGAATCACCTAAAGGCACGACGCTTGCGGAAATCAACCACATACTTGCCAACAGAAGATGGTGCTTGCTCGACACAGCCGTAGTACTATTATTCTCTACTTGGTCCGATCACCACCTTCATCGAGCAAAGATACGATTTAGCCGTAAGCTGCAAAAGAATTCATGTCATCGACCAGGAGAAGTCGATAAGCCGTTTTCGACGAGCACACTCTTGACGAAATCCTATCCAGCCATGACTGGCAGATTGAGGATGATCCGACCGACGACTACGAGCTAATTATCGAATAACTCGAAAGTTGTGCCGACTTGGCTACAGTTAACTCAATCCAGATTAGCCAATAGCATCTTTTTCACCGCGAAGGAGTTGTTCGAAAAGTCAAGGAAACCCAAGCCCTATCTCATGTAGCACGTCCATCACGGGTAATATCAAATGCCAGCTGTAGAAGAGCGCTGCCAGGACGATCTACATCGGCAGCGGAAGAAGAAATTGTTAGAAGCAGCTCAAAAGGACTCATATGCCTTTCAAAAGATTTATATGCCATTCAAAACAACGCTGTGGAAGAACACTGTTCCCTTGGCCTCAAATGAAACACTATAGTGAAGCCCGATGAGCTCGCTAGCTTAGCATTGTGCCGAAATGAAATCAAAGTTGAACACTATAGCGTAACTATCTTGTTGCCTAGCAATTCAAATAAGGCGATACGAAATTTTTCATCATGAAAATAATACAACGCGGAATTGCCTTTTCAACTTCAAACAGCGTTTACTCATATCATTATCAATAATTCAAAAGCGCTGACAGTGCTTTCAATTTGTAATTCACTAAGCAAACGAAACAGAAATCATTACGTCTTTACACGGTGATTTGACTCCAACTTATTTGGAATGAATGGTATTTCGAATTCCACAGAATACTTCGATCAGTAGTGGAATGGGACTCGCACAATGAACGGAAATTTGCAGAGCCATTCTCCATTAGTTTGGGATTGTTCTGTCAGCAAACAGATTATTTGAATCGAATGTTCATGATGCAGAACATTCTTATGTAGAAAAGAAAGTGAATACCATAGTGCTCTTCTAGTAGCCAAAATGTTGAGACTGTATCGAGTGCAGTTCTGTACAGTTTCTTTCCATGCAAAACCGAGAAATATTGTTCTGAAAAGACGTTTGGGTATGCAACTATAGATTGAACGCTTAAGATATCTAATAGGTTCAGTTGATCATTTATTCGTTGTCCATATGATGTGACTAAGGCTGCGACATTAAGAGAGAAAACCGTCAACTAGCGTTTTCGACGTTTTTGTCTCGTTCTGTGCCAATGATTCGATTCAGTTTGCAACTGGCGCTCTTCTTCGTAACGATCCTCTCTTTCGTTGCCGTTTGATCAAAAATCTTTTTGGTAGTGTTCCGTTCAGAAAAGTTCATGCGGCTTTTCAGGTACATACGCATAGAGTCGCTACCATGTTAGTCACCTGCTGATAGCGATTAATTTTCCGAGACAGTCCATCCGGCAGTAGCCAGTAGCATTACCAGTTAGCACATAGAATGACATAATTTCAGAAACTGATTTTCGTCAACCTCGGAATTGTCGGTCGATAGAAGTTCAATGCGATCTGACTAATATCACGAAAATGGCAGGAAAATTATCACTCTATCAAGAGAGCAACATATCGGATGTCTCAAATAATCCTTCTCAAAACTTTGTAGAAATGATACAATCCACTGAAGAGCTTACAAATGGGATGAGAATTCTCTATACAGGCTACACAATAATCAGTTCTCTCCTGCACATTCTGGAGAAATTAAGAGAAATTGATGAGGTTCCATAACATTTTTCTCGACTAGGAATTTTGAACGTTTGAAAGGGTGAATAAGGAAGCCTCAGCTTATTACCACTATCTGAGTTTTAGAGGGCGTCCATTCTACTTCCCAATCTCGGTACCATATTGGTACCATCAAACTGTAGCATTTTTGTGCCTCAAAACAAGGGATTTTGGATTTATGTTGTTGTTGCATCTGCTAGCAACTCTTACACGGCTTTTTTCATGCTTCCTCAAAATGGTGGAGTGTTGGTGACATCTTGTTCTCCCGCTTAATCTAAATCCTGAAGTGAAGTTCAGTAAATTTTAGTTTTGGCCAACAGTCGGCCTCTCCCAATAAAAACATTTGAGAGGTACCAAACTGGAAGAGCTAATACTGACATCAAAGCTGTACAGTTGCGATATCTCTCATCAGAAATCCATTGTCAGGAACGTTTCACGTGTTAAATTGCGCATGTTTTGTCAGTTAAGATCGTCCCATGCAGATTTTTCCAATTAAACTGCACTTCTGTGACTTTATAAAGGACTTCTTATTGCGTTGTAGCAGCCAAGACAAAAATCGGGTTTCACACTCGACGCGCAAAAATCTTGTAGTTCAGGCTCATATTGAATGTCTTCAGCCCTTCCAAAACGGCTAAACCCTAAATTAGGTTTCAAAGTCATACGCTACATTCGCATCAATTTATTTGATGAATCAACCGAGCGATCGATATCACAGCCCATAGCAGAGCAAAAAATGCGCGCCGAGGGTGAAATTAATATTCTTCCGGCCCATATTGCGCACTAAGATGTCTTTCTCAAAAGTAGAGTACACTATTACAATTGTCGAGATTCAAGCTATAGAAGCATCACTAGAAGTCTAAAGAAAAGCTCTTCTTAGCGGAAAATGCTTCAGTGTGTGAACATGATTTTTTCTCCTATTTCCCTGCACCAAAAAGTCATCCTGTAGAACCAAGTACACCACTGAAATTCTCGAGATTTGAGCTATCGAATGATTGCTAGACCTCCAAAAAAGCAGGAAATGCATTTTCTCGAAGGGTTGAAAGGGGTGAACATAGGGTAAAAGTATTTTCGTATTCTGTCACTTTAGCGGACAACGCATTTTGTTATTATCGTTCAGGGCCCATTGCGAATGGGAGATGAGTGCGTTCCGTTGAAGTCCGACTTTCAAAATGCAAAAAAAAATTTCAAATCAAAACAATTACTAAGAAAATTGAGTGGTGAACAAAAACACGGCCTCAGGCTGGAAATCGAACTCACGTTTCATTCTATCCGGGGACGCGTGCTCTACCACTACACCACTGAGGCACATTTGCCCGACCACTCATTCCCCGGATAGGATGAAACGTGGGTTCGATTCCTGCCTCAGGCTGTGTTTTTGTTCACCACCCAACTCTCTTAGTTATATAAGTAACATCATAACTCAGCGAAAAAAGCAGCGAAAATACTACAATTTCGAAGTATTATATATAACAGTGATTGTCAGCTTAACGGGATTTATAAAGCGAAATCGCATATCCGACCAAACCTCTTGAAGGTTGGCGGCTGTTAGCTAAGATAGAGATGTTGAAGAATGACTGGTCGGGCAAATGTGCCTCACTGGTGTAGTGGCAGAGCACGCGGCTCTGGATTTGATGAAACGTGGGTTCGATTCCCGCCTGAGGCCGTGTTTTTGGTCACCACTCAATTCTCCTTAGTTATAAATGTAACATCATAACACTGCGAAAAAAGCAGTGAAAATACTATATGTTCGAAGTATTATACAAAGCAATTACTCCAACTATGCGACCTCACTGACCTAATCAACAGTATGCTAAAATCAGCATTTTACTTTAATGAACGGTACATCCAAAAATGCAGAGCTATACTCGACTTATAGTCTAATCAGAAACTATTTCTACCGCATCATATTGTTCACCACTTCCCATCAGATGGTTGCCTCATAAGTAAATATCAAATATATAGAAGGTTTTTGACATTCACTTTTTTACATCTAATCAACTTTCAATACAGCACATGAGTGTTTTGACTGATTAGACATTTGTGCGCTATGATGTCTCGAAAAGTCACAATACCTAATTGAATAAAAGAGATTTTGTTATACGAAGTTGTGGAACTCTTTGAAGGAAAAAGGCAAAGTGTTCGTTATTGATCAATCTTGCCATGCTCCAAATACATCAAACGAAAGTCAGATGGCTTAGTGTATGTATGTTTTGTATAATGATCATAGGAGTTCTCAATCTATCAAATAAGTGCTAGTAACTTCTCAGAAGTACCTGGCAATGATGTATCGTCGTCGGATTGAGCAAGAATTGGATTAGCCCTAGAAACGAGAGACAATTGTCAAATCTGCCAGGTGTGGACGTGTAGGCGCGCTACGCACTCTCATATAGCATCTATATGACCTCGATATAAAAAACTGCAAAATCTATTTTGGTAAAATCTTAATAGTTTTCTAGAGCATCATTATTTCAAGACTGCAATAATGTTCAGTCACTTTATGTAGTCAAGCAAGCGAGTCCGACATGCTGCGTTCAGCTTCGCCTATATTAATAAAGTCGTTGGTAAGCTGTGGATGCGCATATTCTTGCAGTATCGGAGGACAGAGTTTTCCATACAAGTGAGGCTAAGTTTTGTAAAAATGCATAGTTCGATGGCACCATTTAGGCGATCAGTCAGTCTCCAGTCGCTTAGAATTGCTTGTAAATGAATCATCATTCTCTTTCAAGCTAATCAAATTATTAAGAGAGAGAAGTGGTTTTTTGCGGTGGTTAAGTGTACGCAAAAAAATCCACTTATCTCAGAGAACTGATTAAACGATAAGATTTTATGCTATCTGCGATGTTGCTTTTTCAGAATGGTGTACATCAAGGATGATGTTGTCTCTATCACTTTTTGATGCCATATTCCCTGAAAGCTCGTGCAGTCACACGAGTCGTCCTTTAATCTTTTTAGGAATGTTGTGGAAAAAATTCTGTTATACGAACTTTGAACGTCGGTGAAGCCATTTCCTCTAACAACGCCTAGAAGAATAAGATATAATAAGATTCGCGTGGAAGATAATTTTATTTTGGATTTAATAGCGTTATAAAAGAGTGTTTCGAAAAACCGACACTTTTCGCTCTAGGCAAAGGCTTCAACGTTAGAATGATACTAACATTCCTGTGCAAACTTTTTGTCCAGCGAATAATGTCGGTTTACCCTTGTTACCGGATAACGGTGAAAGCCCGTAGTATTTACATATCACTTAGAACAGTGTACTGTTACGAACTTTTATTTAACGCTTGCTCGGAATTTGTTTTTTTTAATGTTTTTGTGGATTTGGTTTTCTCAGACCTAGATACACCACATTATACCATGTCTCACCTATTGAATATATATATATAACCCTCGAAACTACGTGGTACGTTTCGTCCTACACCGCGCGACGTCAAATCTTCTCAGCTGACTCTATTCGCGGCGCCGCATCCCGTGAGAAAGGCGGCGCACTTCGTGAGAAGACAGGCGTCAAACACATGATGGATGGAAGTAGACAAACTCAGTTTCTGAGGGAGCATTTTCATTATGAGAAAATGGAATTTTATCGAAGAGCTTCTACAGAGATAATCTTTGTAAAAAGAGCGTATACATCTTCCATATTCCATCTACATTAGTTATATTTGAACGAGAAAACTATATCGCTGAGTAATAGCGATAATCATAATGATTCTCTTAGTGATAATAATTGTCACTGTTTTGAGGTGTTTGTGAGGTCTAAAAAGGTGCTCATATACTGGTAGACATTGCACTGACCAACAGTCGAACTTGTGGCTGGTGAAATGAATCATACTTTCATTTCATAATGATTGTAATTTTGGTAATGATAGTGAAAGTGATAATGATAGTGGTGATAATGATGGTGGTGATAACAATGATGGTGATAGTGATTTTAGTGATAATGATGATGGTGATATTGATATTGTTAACGACAATGATGGTAGTGATAATGCTAATGATAGCAATGATAAATATGTTGATGATAATGATAATAATGACTGCGATAGTGAAGCGATGAATGAAGTTCAAAGTTGAGGTAGATCAAAAAATTAATTTTATTGCAGTGTGGAAAATCATTTGATAAACAAGCTTTATTTTGTAATTGTTTATGCATGACCTTGTCGGCGTACTCCATTGCGTTTGTAGTACTCTCAGTGTTCTCAGAGTCTCAATCAGTTTACTGTAACGGCGGCCCTTCGTGTCGCGCGAATGAAGACACTCGTGGCAGCAGAGACACAGAAAACACAACATTCTCTCGGCGACGCAGATTTCTGTTCTCAAAGTGTAGCGCAGGCGACGGCACGACTTCGGCAGGATGTCGGCGGTGGTTTTCAGAGGTAATTAGGAGCAGAATTCAGTTCTGAATTTAATTAAAAGTTTTACGTAATTATCCGTGTGCTGTTCACACGCCATGAGCAACTAAAAATATTTAGGCCAGAAATTAAATCTGACGCCATTTCGTCGTGGTAGTCACACACTCTACTTTTCTAAATATTTCAAGAAGTTGCGAATTATATCGGAAAGTTTTCAGATTTGCGTGTGCTTTTTCTTGCGCATCAGGATTGTCACTGTCACAATCTTCACGGTTGTGTCTATGGGCCCTATATGTACCTAGAGGAGTACGTCCGAGCTTAAGATTCTGTCTAGTGCTCTTTTATGCAGATATAAAGTGGTCCTTCGATTTCGCTCATGTATCCATTTACAAATGCCCTAAAAGGCACCACGTATATTATTCTTAAACAGGTTCCGTCTACAAATTCCACATTCGTCTATTTTACATAGGTGGACACATAGACGGTTCTTAACCACTTGACGGCGTATCCCATAAAGCTGAATTCCAGAAACCTCACAGAGTTCTGTTAGAGTTTCAGAATTCTCACAGACTCCAAAATGAAGCAGTAACACCAGATTCTTCAGTTCATATTATAATAATGGCCCTGCTCCGCTCCCATCCCATTGGTTGGAGTTCGCCGGTTAACCGCTGTATCCCATTGATCCGGATGGAGACCATGGCAAAGCTGCTCTTTGCTGTTCGTCATTTCTTCAATCTAAACGACGCAGAGCTGCTTATTGAGTTATAATTAGCATTATGGATTCCTCGAAAAAGAGCCGATGATTCACCAGTGTTGAATTTGCTTTCTTCATGAACAGAAAATAATAGGATTTCGAGTTACAAGTCGAAGAATTTTGCTGTCACATTCAAATAAAAAAGAAATCGCATTCTTCTCGCGGGAATATAAGGCTACGCATATGGAGAAGTGAATACTTACCGCAACAAATTTCTACTGCACACTGTATAACCTCTGAGCAAAAATGATTCAAATAGCGCTCTCGAGTCGTTGTCATCTCAAGAGCAGCTCAGTGAACGTTAGAAATCTTCTACTGCTTAATGATTGAAATGTTGAAACGGTAATGAATAATATTTTGCCAGCAAACACTACCATGTGCGTTCAAGAAGATGAAAGCACCATATGAGTACTACCAAATTTTGTAATCTGCCGTTTTCAATTAAGAACAGAGCAGAATTTTGATTTTGTTCAACCATGATATGAGTTGTTGATGATCTGTTATAACAATGAAAAAAAAGCGCATGTGGCCCAGCGGATAGAGGTGCTCTGCGTCGCACACGAGGTCAATGGTTCAATCCCGCGCTAATGACTCACCAAGCCATCCATCAAACCGGGGAAGATATATTGGTACCAGACTAGTCTCAGACTTGTCTGAGAGGATAAGATGCTTTGACTCGGTTCAGCGGTAGGTCACCGCGAGTCCACTGCAAAGGCCAGATGTGCATTAGCTAACCTCAAACGAAGTTAGAAATTGAAGACGAATGCATGGCGCATCCCTCAAGGATTAATCAATGCCAAGAGCTTTATTCTTTATCCTTTTTACATCAATGAGCTTACACAATTCTAAGGCCACCAACTCGACGGTTTTGCCTTCATCAGAGCTATTGACAGTGATTGTTCCACTTACGGACTTTGTCTTTGAAATTACCACATTGGAACAAATCGAGTAGAATGGACTGCTGCATAAATGAAACAGTGTTTTAGCGTTTTTCTTTCGTAATAAAAAAAAACAATTCTTATACTATGATTTTCGAGAAAGCAGTTGCATAATCAGATTAATTAAATCTTGTCGATTTATAACAATTTTGTACTGAAGTACCAAAATAAGGATGTAGCGAAACAGTTCCTCGTTTAACATTCTGTTGAGGAAACGGCACAGACTGTTTAATCAGCTCCACTCGGCGCATGAGAAAATCATAAAGGAACAGATGATTGCACAGCACCAGGTGTGGAAGCGATTTGTCATTCGCGAAACACCCAAAACAGAATTGTTGAGTCGCGATCCAGATAATTTTCGCTGACACACTAGACCAAGATGTAGCTTTGCTTCTTTCGATTACAAGTGTAATGACAAACACATGTCGAAGAGTAAGCTTTTTATTTTAGCTCCTTATCTGTGCAATGGATTAAATTTTTCTAGCAAACACGTTCAAGCTGCCGCTCTTTGAATAGTAACTCTCCAGTATCGACATGTTCTTCCAGTATTGAAGCCAGACTCCTGAAGACTCTACTAATAAACAGTTATTGTTACTGAGCGTCATCTCTATCGCTTGACTGAAACCATAAATTAATGCCACGTGCTCTTCTGCGCTTCATTTTCTTGTAGAAAAATTGAAAGGATCTACTTTCGAGAGTGGTATTGAAAAGACTCCAAATAACTGAAAATCATAGATCAGCGGCAACGTAAGTAAAATAGGTCTTTTCTTTGTCTACACGTAAATATACCTAGATGCTATTACCATGGTGGCACTCCCCATGTACTTCAACAAATATTTATACTTGAGGGAAACGAAATCGACTGTACACCAATTAGTTAGTTTCGGATTACTTCAGGCCTAATAAACGATGCTCGTATCAAATACTTGTTACGGATAAACAACATTTTGGATCTCTCAGATTATCGTTCTTGGGAACATTTGGAGGAACAAGATGAGAGTGTGAAGAGTCTGTGACAGTTACACGATTGGGATGGGATTTCGCCACACGATATATGCATAAAAATTTGTTTTGTCTGCGCACCGGAGAGAAGTGGCAAGAAATTGACACCTTTCCATAAACATCCACTTCTATGAGAGACTTGGAATTTCTAAAAAGGCAAGTGGGAAAGTCTCAGGGTGTCGCGTCAACAAAGTTATCGAGAAAGCGCACTATACCTTCTCATTTCTGTATATGTTACGTCAGAATGTAACATTTTTATGCCTCACAACAAGATCTGACGGCTTGCCCAATTGTTTTTCTCCACTTCCAGCTCTACCACGGATTCACTTTTGTCCTCATAACGGTGAATTCTCCGTACCATCTCTTCTCTACCTGTACTTGAAACATTTCATAGGCGTGTCAAATAAGAGAGGAAGTGAGGGCATGAAATCTGAACAGACGCAGTATCTGCTGCAAAAAGATTTAATGCCAAGCGCTTCAATATATGAGTGTGCGTCATTTTCGTCAAAGGATTTTTGGTTTGACAGAACTCCTTCAAAAAGTGCATCATCGTTTTATCGTTTGCAATGTTTTATTTTTAGAGAATCAGAATTTTTGTCGCAGTACTTGAAATGAGAAGCCGGAACCGAATTAACAGTGCCATTCGGAAATTGGAAAATTCATTTGAATTTCTACCTAAGTGGTTTCTTCTTGGCATCTTATTCAACATTTGATGTGTATTTCACTATATTAACCAATCTTCTGTGCTTGAGAATAGTGGAATATGTCAAAAAGAAATGCTTTTAGCCTAAACGAATTGGTACGCCAGGGCAATACACCGGTGTTTCGGAGGTTTCGGCCTCCTCGTCAGTGACCCCCGCCCCATATTAAGCCCTGCATTGAAGCAAGGAGGGAGGCGTATGTGATGATGGCACAGTGTACAATGACACTGGTCCATCACCACTGTTCAGTCTATGGATTTCGGCCTCCCTCCTTGCTTCAATGCAGGGCTCAATGTGGGGCGGGGGTCACTGACGAGGAGGCCGAAACCTCCGAAATACCGGTGTATGGCCCTGGCGTACCAGCCTCGTTTAGGCTAAAAGCATTTCTTTTTTTTGAATTTAATTCTGAATGTTTATCACGAGGTTTTGGATAACAGTTGATCGAATGGATTGATTTTGGTCTACCAGCCGAAATCCATCGACTGAACAGTGGTGATGGACCAGTGTCATTGTACACTGTGCCATCACCACATACACCTCCCTCCTTGGTTCAATGCAGGGCTTAATGTGGGGCGGGGGTCACTGACGAGGAGGCCGAAACCTCCGAAACACCGGTGTATGGCTCTGGCGTACCAACCTCGTTTAGGCTAAAAAGCATTTCTTTTTTTGGATCTAATTCTGAATGTTTATCACGAGGTTTTAGAAAACAGTCGATCGCATGTATTAATTTCCAAATACAATTATGTTTTCAGCGCACCGTATTTTTCCGCTTGCTATTATTGCGTACGACAGTGCCCTCCCTCAGTCCTCTAGTAACTGTTTAATAACGTAAATTCTGGCAATTCCAACATTTTGTTTAGGTCTGGAATGGCCGTTTTACTGCACTGTAGCAGGAAAAATAAACTAGCTAGGGTGAGTGGCAGCTGTGGAGCGATAGTTGCGATCGATAAACCGTGCAGCACATGCAGAGTGCAATTTTTGCTATTAAAATTAGACTTTCCTCCTCTTTGACGAAAACTCTTGATAAAACATGTGACTCTGAAGCTTGACGATTTTCTGAAGCCGTATGAGTTTTTCGTGCTCAAGCCTAGGCAGCTCAGGCATGGGCAGTAGAATTTGTTTGGCAGTACATTATGAAGACTGAGGGCATAAACATTGCAGCGATAGAGCAAAATTTTCTTTACAAATCGGTAAAAAAGAAGACATAGAGGTCTTTCCGAGGCGAAGAAAAAATCTCCAAATAAATTGCAGAAATCGTCGCTATAACGAGCTATACATATGAAGCGCAACTTCATTTTTAATGCTGCACCGCTGTAAGAAGATTTTTTCGGTAGTACATTCGAATTCCCTGATATTTGTGCATTCAAATGATTCCTTTGTGCATGATGGAAAGGGTTTATCCAGCGTCAGAGGCTTTAAAAAGTTCGCGCCCCATGACGGAAATGAACTATGCGAAGTTGTTACATGTCCTTATTCTAGACTGGTTTCGACAATTTCACCTCACGTAGTCGCGATGATACGATTTAAGTGTCTGCCGTAGTGTTCTTCGCGTGATATTGATCTTCACAGCCATCGTATTCAGGGATACCAAGTAAGATGAAGCATTACGCAGATATTTGAACGTTTTATAACAGCACTGCTGTTCTGCAAAGAGCTCCAACCACGTTGAGATTATCTGAAGTGAGTCACGCTGGTCCTTTTTTGACTGTCGACCTATTCATTTCCTCCTCTGATAATAATTCATCCTGAGCTAACCGGATTAGCTGGTATTTAGAAAACGCGCAACGGTACTTACCTTTGAACACTGCTTTTGGAAAAAGTCTTTCAGTAAATAAAATACTTCTTTGAAGGTAGTAATCTCAAGCAGAGTTACTTCTTTCTTTCAATATTTAAACTGACTATGATTAAGCCACGAGCAATACCACTTTAGGAGCTCTAATTGCCTTTACAAAGGTGTGAAATCAATGATGTCTGCTGCCTGGTTCATCTTATTTTATGAGTGGTTCAATGAATGTGCAGGCAAATTTTTTCTTTATCTGTGATTGATTATTGCATTTGGCAGAAAAATTAGACCCTCTCTGAATCAAAAATCTTTCGCATCAAATCTCTACAAAACTGGATTGTATATCAGTGAGTGTTCTTGTACTTTTAATGGATATATGGACTATGCTACCAAATGTCTCCTATTAATTCTATGAACTGTTTCTTCAAAATCATGGAAATAGAGTTGCTTATGACGCTACTTTGTGTAAATTTTTAAGATATTTTACTGATATTTCAAATACTACAGGAAAACTGCTCATCGCTCAGCAATCAATATATGGCGAATTAGAACTGCTGCAACACTGAATCGCTGCACCCAAAAGTGCTACAACACAAAATTTCTCCAACACGGATCTGTTAGAATGCGAGAAAACTATTTTAACACGGAACGGCTGCGGCACAAAACGATTACAACGCAGTATTTGTCTTGAAGCGCTGATTTTGAGCAAAATTTAGGATCAATTCAATAAAAAATACTGAATAAGTCGATTTGATGAGTTGCCAAATTCTGTAGTAATCTAGTTCACACCATGCTGTTGATAAAAGTCATCTTCAAGTGCTGAAAAAATAAAGTTTCGAATTTTTATGGTAAAAAAAACCACTGAGAAATTTGCAGTTTATGCACAAACGAAATGACGACGCTGTTCGATGTATGGAGTAATAAAACTGTTATGTCTGCACATTACGGAAAACGGAGTTCTATAAACACTTCACTTGATAAGAGACTGGGAACATTCACAAGGTGACAAAGGAAGGCGTCGCTCAATGTCACGACAATCGCGTTTTGAGAACGTCTAATTTTTTTCTCAATCTCGGTACGGTTTTTAGACGAGAAAATCTAGCGCGTTTCTCTTTTGCTTCCTCACAAATCTGGATTCTTAGTGAAATCACATTTTCCGTATGCCGCAGGAACCTTCAGTTAGATATGTAGAATTTCCTGTTCTGGTCATCATTTGTCTCCATTGTCGATAAAAAGGATTTGACAGGAGTGCTAACCTGGAGAGGCTAGCGAGAACACTAATGCTAAACAAATGTGACTTTTGATTTTTAAAAATTCATGTATGAGACGTTTTGAAATGTTGTGCTTCGTTTTGACCATCAATTTTTTTCTTATGCAGCTTTCCTTCTGAAGTGCACTGGAAAAGTCGGCGTTTTCTGAATCGTAAATCTCTCATTATTGATATATGAAAATCGAGAAAACTTATCTTGATTAGCTGACGCGAGGTTGGTAAATTAGTCACAGAAGTTTGGCCAACGTTTCGGCGACCCGCCTTCTTTAGAGCCTGAGAGTGGGTAGTATTAGACTATTTGAATGATTCGAATGGTCTTATTTATATGCTGCCTAGGTCAAGTTAGAAGATCAAACGAAGAAAGGGCGCGAGATCTCGAGTGATGGTGACGCACTCGCCCCTCCGTCGCGATTTTGGGCGTTCATCCAAAATGCCTCAAGAGTTTTGCTCGTGGATGTTTCTGATTCCTACGCTAGGATTGTGACAGTCACATCAAAATTGTTGTAGTTGTGTTTTTGTGCCCTATGTAAACCTAAAGGTTTGGTTTTATCTATTTTATATTCACTATCTAGATGTTCTTTTATGCGGAAGAAAAGTGGTCTACCGTTTCGCCTACATATTCTTCCCCGCATGTTTTACATGTTAGTAAATAAATTGTGCCCGATCTCATACAATTTCCCTCTTTTCCGTTAGGGCAGATCATGCAGTTTTTGGTGTTGCACAATCGATCACTAAGTCTATTGCGGATCAGCTGATGGCGTAGGGTGGAAGGTGGAACTTCAATAACTACCACGGAATTTTCAAGACCGCATCTTTTTAGGCATCTTTTAACCGTGCTACTAGTTTCGTTTGATATAAATGGCAGTTTGAAGGGAATTTTATTCAGGTACGGAGTATTGTTGTTTCGGGACCTAATTCCACTTTTGAATATTTCCACGTAGCAAATGTTTTGTAGCCGTTGGATATGGCAATTTATCGTGCAAAGTCTAATGATTCGTTCCTTTCCCCTTCTCCTGTGCACACATTTTTAGCCGTTCGATCACTAAAAAAAGCTAAAAAAAAAGAGCTAAAAAGATGCGGTCTTGGAAATTCTGTGGTACTTAATGAAGTCCCAACTCCCACCCCACGCCATCAGCTGATCCGCAATAAACTTTATGATCGATTGTGCAACACCAAAAGCTGTATGATCTGCCCTAACGGAAAAGAGGGGGATTGTATGAGATCGGGCACAGTTTATTTACTAACATGTAAAACATGCGGGGAAGAATATATAGGCGAAACGGGTAGACCACTTTTCATCCTCATAAAAAAAACACCTAGATAGTAAATCTAAAATAGATAAAACCAAACCTTTAGGTTTACATAAGGCACAAAAACACAACTACAACGATTTTGATGTGACTGCCACAATCCTAGCGTAGAATCAAAAACATTCACGCGCAAAACTCTTGAGGCTTTTGGATAAACGCCCAAAATCCCGAAATGAAGAGTAAGGACGAGTGCGTCACCATCACTCGAGATCTAGCGCCCTTTCTTTGGTCGATCTTCTAACTTGACCTAGGCAGCATATAAATAAGACCATTCGAATCATTCAAATAGACTAATACTATATACGCCCAAGCTCTGAAGAAGGCGAATTGCCGAAACGTCAGCCGAACTTCTACCACTAATTTACCAACCTCGCGTCAGCTAATCAAGATGAGTTTTCTCGATTTTCATATAACAATTAATTATGCCGTAAGTTTATAGAAACTCGGACTTTTGAATTGTCTCATTATTGAGAAAGTCAGCATTTCACGTCACGCCATCACAAATGAGAGGCTGGGAATCAAATTTAGTCCGCCCCGCCTGAAGCTATGACGCTTTTACTGAAATCTCTTCCAAGTGCTTTTCCATGTAACTCATTTTCGCAAAAATTTCAGCATGAATTCAATCCCACTAAGCGATTTTACTGTGTTTTTTGAAAAGCCATCCTCTATCACAAATGTTTCTTCTATTATAAACTTGTACAAAGCTCATATTTCTCTGTTGAAATTCGGTGACTAACGTTGCAACGATTTGCCTTCCTCGCAGCCTAAACGAACGTACTATACTATACTACATCCGATTATTTGCTCGATATTTCTTTTAATGATGAGATTCGATAAAAATGTCAATTCCGATGCCCACTTATTCGAGTAACCTACCGACCAAATTGCTACACACTATGTAAGAGCGGACCTTATTCAAGTTAGAGCACTACTCTCAGATACGATAGGCCATCATTTGTTAAGTTTAGACACCTCTCTCAAAACCTGACTATTCGAAAATAGTTGAGAAGGCGTTGACGGTTTTGCCGCTGTTATTGACAAGGCAGACATATGGAAGTTCGACTGAGGTCTAAAGAAGCACTTGAAACGAAAGGTGAGATATTTCACGATTACCAGCCATTCCGTCGGTTTCCCTTAGCAAGGATATCTCCCCGCAGAACTGACTGAACTGTGAGACCCTGTTCATCTGACGAGGCAGCAAAGCCGGAACACATGTACTACACTGAATAAGTGCTCATGACAGGCATCATGCATGACTCGAAAATTGGCTATCAAGCATATTGAAGTTCGAGAGAGGTTCTACGAAATACTCGGGACCATAAGTACGATTTTTTTTAATTTGGCAGCAACAGACCCTATCAGGATTTGTCCTAATGATTTGCTTGGGTGCGACAAGTGAGAAATACTTAGAGCTCCTGGAGAGATCAAACAATCGCCACAACGACGGTGGTCTCACATAGGTTCTGAGTGCCAATTCTATATGTACATTCTGAATGATATATGATGTAAATAACAGAAAACGTGTTTTGATTGAGTTTACAATATTTGCTTAGAGTTTTCGGAGCCAAGAATGGGAATTCTCAGCAACATGGCAAGACCTTCGACCGGTCCTCTTCTGATTTCGATGTTTGCCATCATCTCGACAACATTGGTATGTGGAGTGATACCTGCAGGTCAAGGTGATAAGCGAGCGTTTGTTGTAATGCTACAGATGTTAGCAAATTAATTATCTCACTCTTCATCAGTGCGGTAGAGTTGTCGCAATCCAAGCCCTTTGATGAAAGAATTTTATAACTCAGTTCAAATTTTCACCCGCTAAAAACTTTCAGCGAGCTCTAGGAATTTTATCGTCACCGGCTTCACATTGCCTGTAGATAAGGCATACAATACCATGCCTGAGGTTTCTGCTCGGGTTGCTAGTATTGCAACAGACAAAAAGAGAGCTCAAGCAATTGTGGAGCGTCTTGTAATACAAACAGTGAGCTTTGAACTCGAGAATAATTTGTTTGAGTTGGAACTCTTGAAACAATCGCTTTTTTTCAGACTTTTGCTTAGACGTAAAAAGTTAACTTCAATGTGTTGACAGTTTTTCTGACTAATAGTATCAACATAGACTGCATAATTTATTATTACTCAATCGAAAACACATTCAGTAAGCTCTTGAAATAATTTAGAAAGATGTTCTCCAGATTATTGATGTTCTTGATCGCCAAGCTCGCATCGCATTCCTACCTGATGCTGTAATCTCGTCCATTTGGGGTCAACTTACTATTGAGATCAATTATGAGCCACTGGCTGATTATGAGTGTGAAAACGAGAAGACGCCATCCTTTTCACGCTGTTCATAACACCGGAGAAAGAACTGTTCTTTGGAACAAGCGATAGGGCGTCCTCGTCAAGATCGAGTTTGACCGTGAGCATTGATTCGTTTGAAAAACTAACAACACGTATCGGACGATTACGGTTGAAACGATGTGGTTCCATGCCGGCTTTGACCATCTTCGTTGCTTACGCACCAACATCCAAGCTATGACGAAGACGAAGTCGAAGCGTTCTATATGGATCTCGAAAAACTCTTCAGAGAAGATCATACATTCTTCAAGGTCATTGTCGGAGATTTTTAACACAAAAATTGGACCTAGAAGAACGTCTGAGAAAGTCACAGTAGGGACCCACGGACTACAATGGAATGAACAGGGTGAGAGGTTATCCGAGATTATCATGAAGGCCCAAACCATCCATGGTAACTCGACAATTCCAAAAGCCTCTTTCTCAGCGATGGACGTGGGAGTCTCCCAATGAGAATATCACCTGTATCACCTGTCGTCCCGTTGATCGTCGAGTGACTCGAGCGGGTACCAGCAACTCTTCCATTTTTCCCTATCGCGTGCAAGAGTAGCCCAGTGGGTCCTCCTTGCTCTAGGAATTCGCTGAGCATCATATCTTTCTTCCATCGCTTTCGTGAAGAAATCGGACCAACGGGTCAGTGGTCTTCCTTTAGAGCGCTTGACGTCCCGAGGAATCCAGTCGGTAACGGCTCTCGTCCATCGGTTGTCGTTGAAGCGCATCACGTGTCCGGCCCACCTTATTTTCGATATCCTGGCGTGTAGAACGGCGTCTCTGATTTTCGATCGTTGACGTAGGTCGGAAGTTCGGATCCTTTGTCTCATTTGCGAAATACGAGATACTCCTAGCATCGACCTTTCGACTGCGCGTTCGATAACGGCAAGTGATCTTTCATCCTGCTTACGTAGCGACCAGGTTTCTGCTGCATACGTTAGGGCAGGGATAATTGTCGAGTCGAAAAGGTGGGCACGGAGTCGGATGTTCTTTGTCCTCTTCACTACATCTTCGATGCTCTTAAACGTTCCCCAAGCCGCTCGTTTCCTCCTGCTCAACTCTGGGGCTAGGTCGTTCATCATGTTGATTTCACGACCTAGATAGATGTAACTGGAGCATTCGGAAATTGTCGTTCCGTTGAGCGTGAATGGGGCATTAGAAACCCATCCGTTCCTCATGAACATTGTTTTCGTTAGATTCAGTTGAAGACCGATCTTTCCACAGGCGTTATCGAAATCAGTCAACATTCGTTCCGCTTGGCTGATGTTTGGTGTTATGAGAACGATATCGTCAGCAAAGCGAAGATGGTTTAATTGTCGACCGTCAATTTTCACTCCCATTTCGTCCCATTCTAATGTTCGCATGACGTTTTGTAGGGTGGCAGTGAATAGTTTTGGCGATATTGTATCGCCTTGTCGAACCCCTCTTCTTACGTCAATGGTGATATTGTTGTAGAATGGAGATATTCTGGTCGTGAAATCTTTATAAAGCTCACGAAGGATCATTATGTACCGAGTAGGGACGCCCTGGTTATCCAGAGCCTCTATAACCGCTTCTGTTTCCACTGAATCAAAGGCTTTTTTCAGATCGATAAAAGTGAGACAGAGTGGTTGTTTGTACTCTCGCGAAACTTCAATGAGTCTTGTGATCGTGTGGATGTGGTCCATGGTACTAAATCCTTTTCTGAACCCTGCTTGTTCGCATGGCTGTCCTTCGTCCAGTGTTCTGTCAATCCTGTTCAGGATGACTCGAGTAAAGAGTTTATAGACAACGGACAGCAAGCAGATTGGGCGATAATTGCCTATGTCGTGAAGGTCTCCCTTTTTGAACAACAATACGGTCTTGCTGGTTTTCCATTGAATAGGGACCTTGCATTCTGACAGGTAGCGAGTGAAGAGCCGAGCCAGGGTGTTGATGAGAACTGGCGGCAGGTTCTTCAGGTGTTCTGGTCTAATCCTGTCTGGACCGGGTGTTGTTCTGTTTTTCACCGACGATATAGCATGTCGGATTTCGGAAGGAAGGACCGGTGGAACGACATATTCGTCCTCTTTCAATTTATATGACGGTAAGAGAACATGGCTAGCGAAGAGATCCGAGTAGTACTGGTGGATGATTTTCTCCATAGCCCTTCTGGAAGCTGTAAGTGTCCCGTCAGGGTATCGGAGTGCAATCATCTTGGTCTTATAGTTGGCGAAGCCTCGCTGGGCTTTGCGAATGCTCTTCCCAGCTTCTGCAGCTTCTGCCATAACTGCTGCTCTTCTCTCTTTAAGGTCTTCTTTTATCGCTTCTCTGCATCGTTTCGCAAGTTCGGACGTAAGGTTTCGGTTGCCTGCGGCTCGTGCGATTCCACGTTGACGTATCAGCTCGAGTGTCTGCGGAGACAAGCGTCTCTTCGTGACCTTAGGACTCTCGGCTTTTTTAGCGCCAACGTGAAGATATTCAACGAGTCGATCGTATTCTTCGTCGATGTTGTCGACAACGGTATCTTCCCAAGAGCCGACTAATGATTTGAATACATCCCAGTTTATGGTAGTTCTGGGACTTCGTTGTTTGAATTTAGCGGCTTTCTCTCCTCTCCTCGAAAATCGGAACGTTGCGCGAAGGAGGCGATGGTCTGATCCCGTGTAGAACTTGGGAACAACAGCGACGTCGGTCAGGCAAAACCTTCGATTTACTATGATGTGATCTATTTCGTTATGGTACTCTCCATTGGGAGACTCCCACGTCCATCGCTGAGAGAGAGGCTTTTGGAATTGCGAGTTACCATGGATGGTTTGGGTCGTCATGATAAACTCGGATAGCCTCTCACCCTGTTCATTCCATTCTAGTCCGTGGGTCCCTATGTGACGTTCTTCAGACGTTCTTCTAGGTCCAATTTTTGCGTTAAAATCTCCGACAATGACCTTGAAGAATGTATGATCTTCTCTGAAGAATTTTTCGAGGTCCATATAGAACGCTTCGACTTCGTCTTCGTCATAGCTTGATGTTGGTGCGTAAGCAACGAAGATGGTCAAAGCCGGCATAGAACCACATCGTTTCAACCGTAATCGTCCGATACGGGTTGTTAGTTGTTCGAACGAATCAATGCTCACGGTCAAATTCGATTTGACGAGGACGCCAACGCCACCGACACCTCTGCGATGGCATGTTCCAAGGAACAGTTCTTCTCCGGTGTCATAGACAGCGTGAAAAGGATGGCGCCTTCTCGTCTCAGCCAGGCCAATGACGTCGTACCTTATTCTTCTTGCTTGAATCAACAGATCTTCTACAGCGGATTGTGAGCAAGGGTTCTTGCGTTGTAGGTACAGATCGTCATTTTAGTCCGTTTCGATCTTGGCAGCCTAGTTCGGCCTGAGATTTTAGCAGCCTCTCCGTACTCGTCCTACCTGGCGCTGCCGTACCAGGGGCTCTTTCGGGGTCAGGGGAATGAGGCCCATATTTGTTACTGTTTTTGGCATTTTGATACCCAACGTGTAGCTTGCCAGGCTCTAAACGTGGGGGCTGGGTACTCACGAGTAGCTTGCCAGTCTCTCTCGGAGAAGCGGGAGGAGCTTATTTGTTGGAGGCGACTCCTAACCGCCTCCCATGTACTTCCCAGCCGCTTGATTGCAGGCTTTTGGCCGACTTGACTCGTAGAAATAGACTTTTTGTCAAGTCGGCGCTGCAGAAGCAGGGAGCTCGTCTCCTGAATCCACCTGCGTCTCTGGGAAGCACACGGTCGCTTTTGGTTCGCGTTTTATTCCCCTATCCACCACCTGGGGACGCGCCACGTGCCCTCGCGACTAACCGGGCGGGATCCCTCAAAGAGGGAGGTCCGTATCCCAATGAGAGTACCATAACGAGATAGATCACATCATAGTGAATCGAAGATTTGCTGACCGACGTCGCTGTTGTTCCTAAGTTCTACACGGGATCAGACCATCGCCTCCTTCGCGCAACGTTCCGATTTTCGAGGAGAGGAGAGAAAGCCGCTAAATTCAAACAACGAAGTCCCAGAACTACCATAAAATGGGACGTATTCAAATCATTAGTCGGCTCTTGGGAAGATACCGTTGCTGACAACTTCGACGAAGAATACGATAGACTCGTTGAATATCTTCACGCTAGCGCTATAAAAAGCCGAGAGTCCTATGGTCACGAAGAGACGCTTGTCTCCGCGGACACTCGAGCTGATACGTCAACGTGGAATCGCACGAGCTGCAGGCAACTGAAACCTTACGTCCGAACTTGCGAAACGATGCAGAGAAGCGATAAAAGAAGACCTTATAGAGAGAAGAGCAGCAGTTATGGCAGAAGCTGCAGAAGCTGGGAAGAGCAGTCGCAAAGCCAGCGAGGCTTCGCCAACTATAAGACCAAGAAGATTGCACTCCGATACCCTGACGAGACACTTACAGCTTCCAGAAGGGCTATCGAGAAAATCATCCACCAATACTACTCGGATCTCTTCGCTAGCCATGTCCTCTTACCGTCATATAAATTGAAAGAGGACGATTATGTCGTTCCACCGGCCCTCCCTTCCGAAATCCGACATGCTATATCGTCGATGATAAACAGAACAACACCCGGTCCAGACAAGATTGGACCAGAACACCTGAAGAACATGCCGCCAGTTCTCATCAACACCCTGGCTCGGTTGTTCACTCGCTACCTGTCAGAATGCAAGGTTCCTATTCAGTGGAAAACCAGCAAGACCGTATTGTTGTTCAAAAAGGGAGACATTCACGACATAGGCAATTATCGCCCAATCTGCTTGCTGTCCGTTGTCTATAAACTCTTTACTCGAGTCATCCTAAACAGGATTGACAGAACACTGGACGAAGGACAGCCATGCGAACAAGCAGGGTTCCGAAAAGGATTTAGTACCATAGACCACATCCACACGATCACAAGACCCATTGAAGTTTCGCGAGAGTACAAACAACCACTCTGTCTCACTTTTATCGATCTGAAGAAAGCCTTTGATTCAGTGGAAACAGAAGCGGTTATAGAGGCTCTGGATAACCAGGGCGTCCCTACTCGGTACATAATGATCCTTCGTGAGCTTTATAAAGATTTTACGACCAAATATCTCCATTCTACAGCAATATCACCATTGACGTAAGAAGAGGGGTTCGACAAGGCGATACAATTTCGCCAAAACTATTCACTGCCACCCTACAAAACGTCATGCGAACATTAGAATGGGAAGAAATGGGAGTGAAAATTGAGCGGTCGACAATTAAACCATCTTCGCTTTGCTGACGATATCGTTCTCATAACACCAAACATCAGCCAAGCAGAACGAATGTTGACCGATTTCGATAACGCCTGTGGAAAGATTGGTCTTCAACTGAATCTAACGAAAACAATGTTCATGAGGAACGGATGGGTTTCTAATGCCCCATTCACGCTCAACGGAACGACAATTTCCGAATGCTCCAGTTACGTCTATCTAGGTCGTGAAATCAACATGATGAACGACCTAGCCCCAGAGTTGAGCAGGAGGAAACGAGCGGCTTGGAGGAACGTTTAAGAGCATCGAAGATGTAGTGAAGAGGACAAAGAACATCCGACTCCGTGCCCACCTTTTCGACTCGACAATTATCTCTGCCCTAACGTATGCAGCAGAAACCTGGTCGCTACGTAAGCAGGATGAAAGATCACTTGGAGTTATCGAACGCGCAGTCGAAAGGTCGATGCTAGGAGTATCCCGTATTTCGCAAATGAGAGAAAGGATCCGAAGTTCCGACCTACGTCAACGATCGAAAATCAGAGACGCCGTTCTACACGCCAGGATATCGAAAATAAGGTGGGCCGGACACGTGATGCGCTTCAACGACAACCGATGGACGAGAGCCGTTACCGACTGGATTCCTCGGGACGTCAAGCGCTCTAAAGGAAGACCACTGACCCGTTGGTCCGATTTCTTCACGAAAGCGATAGAAGAAAGATATGATGCTCAGCGAATCCCTAGAGCGAGGAGGACCCACTGGGCTACTCTTGCACGCGATAGGGAAAAATGGAAGAGTTGCTGGTACCCGCTCGAGTCACTCGACGATCAACGGGACGACAGGTGATACAGGTGATACTGTGCAAAGCAGTTCTTCTCGGTCTAGAGAATGCCGCTCCACGTAGGTCTTTAACGTCGAATGTCCATTTGATGCACTGAAGCAAAAATACAGGTAATAACCCTTTCGAGACCAGGTGTGCCTTAGAAATGCTACATTGGCCTTTTCATAATTTGTTCGTCAGGCACATTGGTTTCACTAAATTTTAGGAAACCATCTGAGAGCTGAAGCGATATTGATTCAAGTGCTAAGCTTGGTTCCTAAAAAGATTTTTTCACTACGCTGTAGTAGCGGAGAGAAAGAACTACATTTTGCCTTTGAGTGATATTTGCTTCGCTGAGGCATGTTCAACTTTCCTGTGTAATTTTGGTGTCTTCATCACTTTGGTAAGTACATTTCTAATAGTAAGTTCCCTTTACCACAATACTCTTTTGTGAGCTACAGCTACCGAAAAAAGATCACTTTTACACTCGGAGTACTCAGCCTGTCGCTTGTACTTCTCAAACGGTTTATTGGCACTTGTATGATAAAGTTCATATGTTGGGGATGTCTTATGAATAGAGAAAGATAGAATGTCACTGAAGCGCTTTTTATTTTTTTTTTCAAAGAAAGAGCACCCACGCATTCCAAAAGTTCTCACTTTTCATACCGAAAACCTCATCAATAATACAACACATTTCCAAATCTCGATGCATTTTCGACGATGTTGCAAAAGTGTAATTCGAAAATACATCGCTGCAATGTATGATTTTCAGAAAAACTTACATGTTTAACATTTTTAGGGCGCTGCCGGATTAAGCTACGACAGAATATACATTAATCACTTCGTGGTTTTTTTTAAAGATAATACAAATTCCTGAACTTTTTTCACATTGATGCTGATATTGTTAGTGTTGTAAACAGTAGTTTCCATAACAATAACGACTTTTACAACAGTTATTTATTAACCCTAAGGGACGTTGTGTACCAGTCGAGGTACACGAGTGTTTGAAGGCCTTTCTTCTGGCCAAGAGTGTTTTCCAGATAAAGCTCAAATCTCTGTGATTCAAAGATATGTTTGATTTTGAAATTAATCTAAAAATATGTTGTAGCGGCAACAAAATCATAATCACACTGAATTTACTCCATTTGCTAGGCTCAGGCTTCAATATGGCTCGTCATCAAAGTTTCATTAGTCACTCGATAGTTGTAATTTCAAGATTTTGGTGGAAATAGTTGATTTTTTAGAAAAAGTGCCATGGGCCGCTGTATAAGAGGAAAAAAGATTGAATTGCACGCTTGAGATGTTATCCTACCGCGTGGGCGTCATTACTGGTTTACTGGCATTTATAGGTAAATTTATCAGCCAAAGACATCCTATAGTCACACAAAAAAATTGAATATCACAAATATAACTTTTAAAAAGGCTTTTTGATATAAAGAGTGGCTACTTGTTTTTAAAAATTCTTGGTTTTCAGTATATATACTATAGCTTTGTGGAAAAATAACAAACTTTCATCCTATTGCGCGTTTGCACCGTCTGTCTTGCAGGAACGTAGCTAGACAACACCATCTTTTACAATCAGACACCTTTAATATATGTTTATATGAAGTTAATTATATGTGGCTGTAGTAGGTGTAGGGTGAGAGCGCGTTCATTACTACAAAGGAGGCAGTACTACCCATATTAGCACGATGTTCGGAAAGAAAACTTTTTGCTCTTTCCAGACATTAGTAGTTATTCGATGGCATAGATTTCTGAAAAATGAATCAGATATCTTTTTTTGAAAGGTCTTTATATTACGTTGTAACAGTGTGAGAAATATTTTACTGAACTCACGAGACTTTTTTGCTGAACAAAGCTTTTCCTCAAAAAATTCAGTAATTATTCAATCAAATGAGTTTCGACAAATCTAATCATGTATTCAGTATCAAAAAAAGTTCTTATTCGGCTGTAACACTGGAATTCAATTCCATTTCATGGGCAGTGCGCAGATCTTGCACCGACATGTGGATGGCTTTTGCAGCTTTGATACCAAGCCATCGCTTTCAATAACCAGTCGATAGTTTAAATTCGAGGATTTCAATGCTGCGCTTGCCTTTTAAAAAAGGAAGCCTAATAGCGGGCTGTAGCGATGAGATTAGAATTATGTTACACATCTGAGTACTTCTGGCTGTACACGGCTTTTCCTCCATACTTACATGTTCAAGCAAAAGCGCAATTCTTAACGATATCAATAACATGTATGGGTTTTAAGAAAAGCTTCTTAATGCGATGCTACAGTTCAAAGAATATTGCGTCTTGCATTCGGCGCGCATCGCACGTCGCCGCTTCATACGGTGCACACGTAAGTAGTAAAAATTTGGGAATGTTACTTGGTAACTTAGGTTTCCAAAGAATATTATCACCTTTCAATGATGAAATATCGCTGAAGATAATCATGTAAAGATTTTATGCGTTTCAATAGAAAGAACGCCATCTTTCAGGAAATAAACTATTTTCCTGCAAGAGAAACTATACCTTTTCAGAAGCGAACACATTTTCTAACCGTTATTTAGCATTTGTTTTTTTTTTTGATTTGGTCCATGGTTTTATAATCGTTCGATAGCTTGAAAAATACCGATTTCGCGGTATGCTTAGTTTATGGTTCGACTTTCACACCACGCTTTCCTAAAGAACAAAACAACAAATTTCGCGATCGTAATTCATTTTTTGGAAATCGCAGCAGGATTTTTGATGTCATATAGTGGTATTCTAAATTTAACTAGATAGAGTAGTACTAGAGGGACACATGAAAACATAGTTTTAGTGAAAGACGCTCCAGTTTTCTTGAAAATGTCTACCAATTCCTACGAACTGAATGGAATGCAGTCGCATCATGTAAATGTGTTCGTACTTTCTCTCCTTTTCCACCCAGTAAAGCTTTCAATTAGACTATAAGTATTCATTCAACAGGTCGAAAACTGGAAAATTCAGCACTGAGCCTTATTTATGAAGAGACTATCATAGTAAGCTTTACTAGCGAAAAAGGGTGATTTAGAGCATAAGAGCGCTTGTGGGACAGTGGTTACAGGCGTTTTACTTTGCACACGAGGTCATTGGTTCGACCTCACACTCATGTCTCACCAAGTATCCGATCTCTTCCGAACGCCAGATTTATGCCAGACTTGTCTGCGAGGCCATGGACCTCCCTCGTTGAGGGATCCCGCCCGATTAGTTGAGAGGGCACGTGGCGCGACCCCAGGTGGTGCATAGCGGAATAAACGCGAACCAAAAAGACCGTTTGTTTTTCAGAGCGGTAGGTAGATTCAGATGATGAGCTCATTGCTTTTGCAGCGCCGACCTGCTAAAACCCTATTTCTACGAGACAAGTCGGACAAAGGCCTGCATTCAAAACATGGGAAGTACATGGGAGGCGGTTAGGAGTCGCCTCCAACAAATAAGATCCTTACACTCTCCGAGAAAGATTGGCAAGCTACTTATGAGTACACAGCCCCAAGTTTAGAGCCTGGCAAGTTGTACGTTGGGCATCAAAATGCCAAAAACCAGAAAGACGAAGACCAGTTATGGCAGAAGCTGCAAAAGCTGGAAAGAGCATTCGCGAAGCCCAGCGAGGTTTCGCTAATTGTAAGACCAGGAGGATTGCACTCCGATTCCCTGGCGAGACACTTACGGCTTCCAGGGCTATGGAGGAAATCATCTACAAATGCTACTCGGATGTCTTCGCTAGCCATGCTCTCTTATGTCACATAAATTGGAGGAGGATGAATATGTCGTTCCACCGGTTCGCCCTTCCGAAATCCGACATGCTATACCGTCGGTGAAGAACAGAACAACACCCGGTCCAGACAGGATTAGACTAGAGCACCTGAAGAACTCGCCGCCAAATCTCATTAACACCCAGGCCTGGCTCTTCTCCCGCTGCCATTGACATAAGAAGATGGGTTCGACAAGGCAGTACAATTCCTCCAAAACTATTCACTGCCACCCTACAAGACGTCATGCGAACATTAGAATGGGACGAAATGGGAGTGAAAATTGACGATCGATAATTAAACCATCTTCGCTTTGCTGACGAAATCGTCCTCATAACACCCAAACATCTGCCAAGCGGGACGAATGATGACCGATTTCAATGACGCCTGTGGAAAGATTGGTCTTCAACTAAATCTAACGAAAACGATGTTCACGAGGAACGGATGGGTTTTGAATGTCCCATTCATGGCTCAACAGAACGACAATCTCCGAATGCTCCAGTTACGTCTAACTTAGTCGTGGATGAACATGTTGAACTATCTAGCTCAGAGCTGAGCAGGAGGAAACGAGCGGTTTAGAGAACGCTTGAGAGCATCGAAGATGTAGTGAAGAGGACTAAGAACATCCGACTGTGCGCCCACCTTTTCGACTCGACGATGATCACTTGGCGTAATTGAACGCGCAGTCGAAAGGTCGATGTTAGGAGTATCCCGGATCTCGCAAATGAGAGAAAGGATCCGAAGTTCCGACCTACGTTAACGATCGAAAATCAGAGCCGCCGTTCTGCACACCAGGATATCGAAAACAAGGTGGGCCGGACACGTGATGCCCTTCAACGACAACCGATGGACGAGAGCCGTTAACGACTGGATTCCTCGGAACATCAAGCGCTCTAGAGGAAGACCACCGACTAGTTGGTCCAATTTCTTCACGAAACCTATAGATGAAAGATATGATGCTCAGCGAATCCTAGAGCGAGGAGGACCCGCTGGGCTACTCTTGCACGCGATAGGGAAAAATGGAAGTATTGCGTACCCGCCCCAGTCACTCGACGATCAACGGGAGTACAGGTGATAGAGGTGTCGGCGAGCATAAGCACCGCTGACTCGATAGAACGGGATAGCATTACGAGTCATTGTATATGCCAAATATGCATTCAATGAAGTCGAAGGTAGTTGGAAATAGAGAATCTTTTTTCATCTTCTATAGACGTAATTCTATTAGAAACATCGCCCTATGTCTTGAAAATCCTTTCTTTCCAATGCTCCGGCTACATTCTCGGGATAGCAACGCAATTGCAACTTGTATTGCACAGAACCATCGACGGTATTGTATAACCGTACTCCAAAGAGACAATGTTATCAAAGTAAAATTCATTTGAAAGGATAAACGATAAAGCTCTTGGTGTTGATTAATCCCTAAGGGATGCGCTATGCATTCTTCAATTTTTTACTTCGTTTGAGATAACTGAATGCATACCTGGCCGCCACAATGACTCGCGATGGCTTCCCGCTGTACCGAGTCAGTACTGCTTATCCTACTAGAAAAGTCTGCGACCATTTCGGTACCAATTCACCAACTCCGGAAGAATGGAAGGATTGGTGAGCCATGAGTACGAGATTAGGCCATCGGCCTCGTGTGCGACGCAGAGCATCTCTAACCGCTGCGCCACATGCGCTCACAACTTCTACAAGTAATCAGAATAGAGAGTGCTTTAGTATGTAGTCAGGGTAGGCCTTTACAGTGTCCTTGTTCAATAATTTCGAGAGTACTTTTCTGAAAAAAGCAACGTCTTTTCCCACTCAGCATCCTTGATTTGGTTCAAGTTTCTGATATAGTTATGGAAAGCTGCAACCGGCTACAGATGGTTTTATTGGAATTATTTGAAGAGATTAAAGCGAAGAAACCACAATAGCTTGTTTTGAGACCAATTAGCTGAAGAGGAATGCATAGAACACCTGAAACAGCGCCCTTGTCCAGTGACAAATGCTGCCTCAATAAATGATGTTCATCGCGTAATACAAGATCATAAAAATACTTATAGATCTCAAAGGATAGAACAAAGATTGCTGTATTCCGTAAAGGCCCCAACTCCTGAAATACTTTGATATTGGGGGAGTTTAGTGCCATCACATGCAGTGTGCAACACTATTTTTGGCAAACTGTACACTGCCCTGTGACTTACCATCACAATGATGATTCTGAGGTATATGTCATGAGATTATATCAACATTGGGAGATATCTCGCAATATTTAATTTAAAAGTACAAAATGGTAATTTAATTCATCATTTGACGATATTATAATGGGTACTGAATATTGACGCTTATTCGTTGCAATGAATAGAAGTGATTGCTCTCGATATAGGAAATCAAAGATAAACGTGAGTGAAATGGGAATAAATGTAAATAAGAAGGCATGAAATCGTTCCATGAGAAAGCGAAATGTAATTTTCTTGCAAGCATCCAAGTTTCCCTTCCAAAAATATGGTACTCAGAGAAAAGCATTGGTAGGATCTCCAGTTTACGGTGATGAAACGATACTCATATAGAGTATAAGTGGATTTATATTATAAAAAGTTCTCACCCATAAGACGACAGAGCAAAGTAAGTCGCTTTTACAACTCTATCGAAGCTCCAACTTCTGAAGTTTATTAACTGCGAAAGAATTTCTTCGAATTATGGATGAAATCGCTTTCATTACAATGTGCAGTATCACTTTTGAAGAACATTTCGTTGTTTTGTGATTGTTTTGGCATGTTCCAATCAAATATAGTCTTGATGAAGTCTCTTTGATCATATTTTTTCTGCTAGTGGCGATCAAACTCTCTTAGTGATAGCAAGAATCCAACTTTCATTGGGAAACTACCACATTGTCATCGCAACGATCTGCGCACGCCGCGCGGTGAGCACTAAAATCAGCATGGCTCCCAAGTAGTAAATATTTTTTTAGCTGTAACGGCACACTTGAAGGACTTCTCTAAAAACCAAGTATGTCTTTGGAACATTGAGATTTGCACTATCGAATAGTTATTGGAAGTCTTAATGAAAAGCTATGTTCAGCAAAAGATGCTTGAGTGTGAAATGAGATTTTGCATTTCTACTTTTGCAGTATAATATTAGATTGGAAAAAATGTTCTAGGGTAGTTATAAAAAGCATACAGAAACAATGATAACTATTTTTCAAAATAAAGGCCATCGGTTTCGCTGACTTACGCCATCAGTTGACCAAGTTCGGATCTGGTCGAGGTACATTTCTTCGGCTATGAATCAAAGAACTCTTGACACGCTTCTTCAACTTCATCGAGCGATTCAAATTGGCGACTCTTTAAAAAGTGTCGCATTGATCGGAAAGGCCAAATTCGGATGAAGTACAATCTGGACTGTAGGCGGAATAAGGCATAACCTCGACTCCATCCACTTCACCAAACTTGTCTTGGGCCTTCTGGCTGTGTGCGGTCTGACACTGTTTTGCTGAAACAGTACGCACTTTCGACGGATCAATGTCCGGTACTTTTGCTTCAAAGCATCGTAAACTTGCTTCAGCTGTCTACCTATGATATCTAGGCTTTCAGTACTGAAATTCCACATAAGAAACTCTAATATTCCCATGATATGCATGGGAGTTATTTCATGCTTAGCAAAGTGCTCTAAGACTTTCCCTCCAACCTACTATAAAAACCATTTGAAAAATAAAAGACACCCTTCATATTCTCAAAATTCAATCTGTCGGATAATTATTTAGACATTAAAGAGGATTAAAAAATACGTTTTCCAAATATGAATGCGGATAGGAGTAAAGTACCAGGAATACTTCTTGGGAGACACATATTTATGACCAGCAGTTTGTAATATGCCGATGTTCTAGGCCTTCTACTCAAACACGGGTGCCCTCTAGACTCAGAATTCTTCCACCATCTAAAAGTTCTTAATGTTTTTTCAAATGCGTCAACTCTAAATAATAATGAACGAGTGATATAAACTTACCTATAGTGAAAGTTATCGAGGAACTAGCATCGCATCAAGCACGCATCATTATTTTTGATGATTTACTCATTGTTTTCTGTATTATACTCACTATGACGACTTTTGATCTTGTATAAAACTAGTGGAGATCAAAACTAAAGATTTTTTATCCTGATCTCCTTTCTACAATGCAATACATTGATTGAATGTCAAATTTAGCATGATTGAGCAGTAAATCAGTGTCCTCTCTGTAAACGAGACATATCTGAACCAAGGGCATATAAGCTAGTAGAGCAAATCGTATTCGGTCGCAGCATTGCAAGAATTTCAAAAATTCTCACAAAACGGAGAAAAAACCTTGAATTAACAACGAAAACCGCGCACCGTGATGTAAATCGCTCTGCGCTCATCGACTTCTTTAGCCGTCCCTTGGGGTTAACAACAGCTCACACTTAACACAGTACCACTCAAATCTACCTTTCTGCCTAAAATGCCTGCTTATAAAATTAGTGCGTTCTAAGGCATTCGATAGTGAATGTGTTATGAATTGGTCAATTTTTACTTCATTATTGCTGCAACGATACGCAGTGAAGTTTTCATCCATGCTAAAGAACCTAATATCGAACGTCTGAAACGTTTGTGAACTTCGATTTATTATACATAAACACTCGATTTATTGAAATTTATTGAAACATACACTCGCTTTATTGAAATTTGAGGTGTGATCTCAAAAAACACCCGAAACGAAAGATATGATATATTAAGTATACTAGCCAAACAATCGCGTGCACAACACTCTGCGTTCGATGATAATTTCACTGGACATAGAGTGTGAAACGTTCGTCGTCGCTAACTCTTAGTGCGGAATTTGGATCACCCACACAGGATTAGCAAAAGACGAGAAAGGGTGACTGCCCGACTGACAGACCGCAAGCTCGAAGCACGTCTATCGGGCTCTATAAGTCAGCCCTTTTTTTAAGAGACCACAAGACATGCCTGGCCCAAAAATGATTTGACGGCATATTGGAATTTGTGCTGTGGTCATAAGAAAATACTCGAACAAATGGAATTTCGGAATAATCTTTATGTGCACAGTTTCAACAGCTTTTTAGAATAGAATACACGACCCGTTCTTGAAATATGATGGACAAACCAATGTCAAGATCTTTACAATAGCATGCCTCGTGGAAAATATGAAGTCGCAATGCAGAATTATAATATTTTGCGAGTTGAATACAACAACCGATTCAGTATTACGCTTCATTGTCAGGAAAGCAGATGTGTATGCCTAAAGATTGGATAAACTTGGTATGCTGAAACAATGAAAACGTTACATATACGATACTCAGTTTTCCATTTCAAAGATAAACACACCATTTGATTCTTCTTACACCTTTCCTTTTTTCTGTGCGGATCCCAGCACATCTATCTATCAATTCATTTTTTTATCTTTATCTTGAACGTCGTGAATACTCACTACGTACGACTTTTTGGAATTTTGAAATAACCTGGCCATGGAGATCGATACGGCATTCGTTGTTGACTGCCGGGAAGTATCAGAATGAAAATCGTCCCTCTGTCACGCGGAGTATCGCGACTACTCACCCACTACCCTTCATTCCCTTCCTCTTCTCCACGGCGTACTTACCAGTTCTCAAACACGGCTTTCCCTTTTCGCATAGAATTACTCTGCAATCACTAAGCTTCCAGACTCTTTCTCGCATATCAGCTGTAAATGAGTGGAACAAACGATACATCGACATAAATTTCCACGTAGAATGAGAATTATCGAAGAAGTGACATCGCGTGCATCAACAACATTATCTTAGCAAATTATTCACTGTTTTTAAAACTCTTAATCAATATGTAAGCTTTTGAATACTTTCTGTGATATAAGAATATCAAAATTTTGAAATATTTTATCCTAATGTTCCTTGTACAACTGACTACAAGTGAAAAAGCCTATAATGTTATGACCACGTAGGAATCCAAGGCATTTCCTCAACACATGAGAATTACATATGCATCAAATTTTACATAGACCTCCAGAAAACTGCTGAGTACAAAAAATTTCTGAAAAACTTCAAGCAGATAGACAAGAGGTAAAAGAAATCTCAATTATATATAAAATGAAGCGTCATTTACGCCGCGCATAAGTGAGGCCTTGATTGGGATGACAAAAAAGACTTGCCTTTATTGTTGTGAAAAAATTCTGCTAAAATACTACTTAAATGTCCTAGAATAAAAAAACGTTACAATGGTGAACAAAACCTCAGAAATCGATTACATTCATAAACGAATTTTCTGTTGTCTTATTTTCCTAAGCAAATAGCCTTCAATGTCCTTCAGTGTCTTAAGAGATGGCTGGAAGGGTTTTGAGAGGTAGCTGAAAGGTAGTGCTTAGGGCTATTTTGAGTTTTATGAAAGGAGTTTTTCTTGATAATCATTGTTTTCTGCAGCTGACGACATGAACAGAAGCTGTATCATCGTCGGCAACACGGTGGCGGGGATTTGTACTAAAAGGATTTAAGGAAATCCGCCGACATGTGATACAGCCACAGGAGTTGTGGTAGTTTTCAGCTCACATATGACAATCTCAGGAAGTATCTCTGTTTGAGTTGCAACCTTTTTATGTAGCTTCCTTTTATAAAAAGAATTCTGTGTAGACCTCGAACATCGTCATGGCTAGTTGGTCGAAAGCGATGTGGAAGAATATAATGAACAGATCGGTTCGAATGTTGGCTTCGGGTCCATTTGGATCGCACTTCTTCTCGGTATCCGGTAATGTCGATGGGTGTTAGAAAGGCACAGGGATGTGTTTGAACAAAATTTTTTACCGATATCTGATGTGGCATTACAGCGTGACACAAGGTACCCACTGTGAGCATAGTAAACTTCTTCTTTCAAAAAATGATATTCCTTATATTCAACATGCTTTGACTCTCTTTATTAAGTTGAGGAAAAAGTTACTCCATACTAACTAAATAATCAGAGTTTAGATTTCAATTCAACTAAAAAAAGCTTCATAAAATTTTCAAAATACAAACCACCATTGTCCAAGATTTTCTGCCAGCAATCAGCAAGTCTCCGATTGTGCTCGAAATACTATTTCTTGGGCTCTTCAATCAAAACACGGCACTTTTCCATGGTCTCGACCTTATTTTAGGCCTTCACCAAAGCGCATTTTTTTGCTTCTGTGAAAAGATTCTAGTAATCATTCGATAGCTTAAATCGAGTAAATTTCAATGATATACGTTACTTTTCAAGTGGTTATTTTTGCCGCTGTAACAGTCGAAATAAAATTTTGCTCACATTTAAGCGTTTCCAGCCAGATAGAACTTTGTTCATGATGACATTTTGATCTCCAGAGAGAAAAGTTCGTACCAATTTCAACGATAAATTTTTTTATCTCTAGAAAAACTTTCTGCAGCTCTGTAATGCTCGGAAGAAGATTGGGTTCCACATATCTCAATTATTGCTGTTGCCTGCACCTCTTCAAAGGCAAGGCGTTTTCTCAATTTTTTGAAGCGGCTCTATAGTTGAATTGATAGCTCAAATCTAGAAGATATCAACAATATACTTGTGTTCTGAAGAAAACTTTTATTGAGCTGTAACAGCCAAAATAGAATTATGTTCCACACTTATGGCGTTTCGGCTCGTCTTTCGCTGAACAAAGCATTTGCCTTGATCTTTTAGTAACTATTCGTAGCCTGAATACTGCCCATTTCGTGATGTATTCGGTAAGAACTTTTCAGTGAGCTGTGGCACCCAAAGAAAATTAGGTGTCGCGCATTGCAACAACTGCACTTGGCCACCATGCATGCCTGTATGTGGATGAAACTTCGCAACACAGGCACCAGGACAGCCAACAGTCTCAACATTCGCCACATTGAGGTCATTGCAAGTCAACTGAATTTCAACTGTCTTCTGCTTCCCATCCAGTTCACTTAATCGCAAACATTTTTGCTTCGCCAATCACCACAAAAGAAGCCGTCGTACTCTTGCAAAGCTTCACTTCTGCTTCAAAATTGTCTGGCGATGTTACAGGCATAGATGTCGCGATACGATCATATTAAAGTCGGAAATTCATTCTAGAACACTCAACATCCCTTCGTTACTGCTCCTCATTCTTCCACAGTTTGATTGAAGAGGCAATGTCAAATAAGTAGTGTGAGAAAAGTCTCGGTATGACCACAGCTCTGAAGTGAACCGCATCACGGTCGTGGACTGTAATAACACCTTTTTCAAATCACTCTCTGAAGCAAAAATTTCTCTGGCCTCCTCGAAGTGATCGCTATTATAGTGTGAGTTTGTCAATCTTTGATACACAACATATTATTTTCAAAAAATCTTTTTTCAAAAAGAAAAACCCATGAACGCTTAAAGGAAATTCGGCAGTATCAGAGACAATCCTCATATTCACCAAAAAATCCGCATGTGATTCGTGTTGCAGATTGATATCACTTCTACACACCTAGCAGACAAGAAGTGCTCATCGAGTGCGAAACCTAATAGTCTTTGGACTGGTACAGTGACGTAAAAAACCTACTTTAGAAACCAAACATACTGTTGAAGTTAACACGATTTACTCTATCCAGTGAATAAAAGTTGGTAAAAAAAACCTATCCGGTGAGAAATCTCTTAATGTAAAACAAAATTTATTTTTGAATGTTACAGTGCCAAAAACAGATCATTTGAGAAACAGAATATCGCGTTCAAGTTCACTTAATTTGAGCTATCGAACAATTAGTAAAACGATTTATAAGAGCAAGAAAAGCGTTTCTACCAAAGGCCTCAAACAGGGTCGAGATAACGGAAGAGTACCCAAAAATCTCCAGGCATACCTCTTCAACTTGATTGAATGTTTCTCATCGGCGTCCACACAGGAAATGTTTCAATGAAAGCAAAAGAACATAATCGGACGGAGCAGCATCTGGACCGTGAACTGGATGCGACAAGGCCTCAACTCCCTCCAGTTCAATAAAATTTTCCCTACTCTTAATGAATTGTAAAATTTGGCATTGTGTCGCTCAAACAGCGCGTACTTTCGACGAATATATGTCGGCTCCTTTCCCCAACTCATCAAAGACACCGTCAAGCTGCTTTGTTATGGAAATATTCCTGAATTTGTATGAATTTACAATAACCAATACTATGTAAAGCACACATAAAATCTGAATTTTTCCGATAATGTTAAGGAAATTTTCCCTACCTAGTAATTCTGAGGCTAATCAGCTCATAGTGATAAATTAGGATTTCAATATTGCAATCATGCAAGATATAATTGAAGTACAAAATAGGGAAAGCTTTGGGCAACCCACTCCAACTGATAATGTAAGTAAGCATTAGGTAAAAAGGCTTCAGACTTGAGAGCTGCTACATCTTCTTTGTTTTATAAGTGAGCTAATACGATGTTGATCTAGATCGCTCTGTGTGACTGACATGCAATATGAAATTCAAAATTCTTGGTAAAGTTCGTGAATATATCAGTCCTTTCAATAGACCATTTGAGAACCCCGAAAATTTAATGCATCCTGAAAGCATATTTTAAGCCTTTCGTGGTGTATACCTTGACATTTATAAAGCAGTGGTTCCTTGCTTCGACCTTAGCACTTTATAATCGCTCTAACAGGCCTAGCGAAAGGCTTAACCCCTAAACGGCGACGTGCACCTTAAAGGTACACGATCGTTTAAGGCCCTTTCTCGTTGGGCAGAACTTTTCTTCTAAGCCCTTGGCGATTATTCGGAAGCTTAAATTTTTGCGATTTTAACAATATATTTGATTTTCGAAAAAGGTGTTCTATTACATTGTAGCAGCGAAAATAAAATTATGTTCCACACTCAATTTGCTTCATTTGCTTGACTGGCGCTTCGATATGACTCTTCACCAATGCTCTGCTAGTTATTCAACAGCCCAAGTCTTTAGGATCTCAATGTCGTAATTCGATTTTTGAGAGGTTATTATATAACGCAGTAAGAGCGATAAGAAGATTACATTTCACGCCACAAATGTTACCCCGCCGCTTGGCGTCATGGCTGGTTTATGGGTACTTACAAGAACAGTTTTACGTTATAATTGTCCTATAGCCACAAATGGATCAAATGTCAAGGTTAAGAGTTTTACAAAGGTACATTTCGTAGAAAGAATAACGACGTGTCAAAAACCCCTTATGTTTCCGTGAGTGAAACACATCATTGCAAAAAGGAGTTTACTTCCGACTGATGTTGAACAATTTTCTCTCGTTTTATTCATATTTTCAATGTCATCCGATAGTTCTGTGTTAATGTTGATACTAAGAATTTTTTGCAGTAGAAAATCTTCTAGAGTGTGCTCTACTAAACAAAAGAAGAATACTTCTTACTTTCGGCGTGATCGGTTCGATCTTTGAACTCTACAAAGGGTTTTGCTGGAATTTGTATAGCGAAGTTTTGGTTTTAGAAAATAGTTTTTGCAGTGGAAAGATAGATCATTATTGAAAGGATTTGCTCATGCGCACTTTCAATAAAAAGAACGTACAGTGTCTTGGAGTCCCAACTTTTCAATACAAATACGCACTTGGAATAGCAGCTCATTTCAAACACATTTTCCCAATTCCTTGACGACTGGTAATGATTCAGTCCAAAGGCACATTTTAACGGTGACAAATCTCAAAAGACACTTATACGGAGGATTTTTTGATATCTAGTAGGAGCAAGCTTTGACAGGGCTTGCATTCATCAGTTGTGGGGCATCTGTGCAACTTCTTCATCCGCAATTTCGGAACTTTTCACTGATGTTGCAAATTTCTACTTAGGATATCTAGCAGTCACCAAGTTATACAATTTATGTCAGTAAAACAAATTACCTCTACTCATGAATCAGCGCTAGTCAGCATTTCAAACTCATTGCGTTGATGTGATAACTCATGCGATCAAAAATAGTGTACTTCCTATCTTTCCATGAGAATCAGTAGTCAATTTATAGCTTGAGGAATGTAGAATTTAGTACGTTGCTTGATTTTCAAAAAGATCTTCTTAGTGCGTGTACGCCTCACCTTTGGAAAGGCAAGCCAGATGGTTGGACTGGTTTTGTTGATATCTATATAGCAAAGTTGTGTGTTAGAGGCACTCTAGCGTCATAAAACATGGAGTATCACTATATATTTTCCAGTATAAAAACAGCATTCTTGGCAAATGAGTTCTTTCCCACTCATGATGCGCATCCCTATCGGCAACCTTGTGAGAATGAAAGTCGACTAGTTTCTTGCACCCAAGCCTCACGTTTTCTTGAACAGCACCTAATGTCACCAAAGACTAGGGTGAGACTCTGGGTGACAACACCTTTCACGAAAAATCATCCATTATCTCCTCATCACTGTCCTCTTAATGTAATTTGTAACAATATTATACAGTACTAGCTGGCAGATGGAAGGTCTCCCTTCTATCAAGCTCAGGAAGGTCAAACTGACTCGCATTTCCCAGTCGGCCATGAAAAGGCACACTTGCGAAGAAGTGAATGTCGAGTGACAACGAACAAACAAGAAATTTGCAGGACTGTCTAGTTTTCCCTTTTTGAGTACGCCTGTTGCTTAATGTACACAGTTTTTCCGAGTGCAAAGCAATTCGACTCCTCTTCATAGATACGAAGTATGAATGATTCTAAAAGTCAACATAGTGCACGCATGCAAGCGGTGAAGGATGAAGGAAATACCCATAGGAAGCAGAGGACGACCTGGTTTGTAGTTTGCTAATGGACGGCTTCAAACACTAGCACGCAATCACATTGGAATCACTTTAAGTTCTTGGAGCGTGAGGGAAATAAATGAAATCGCCTTGAGGGCAAGCAACTAACAAAATACATAGAATAGGTAAAATAAGTCGCATGTAGAGTGGCAAAGGTCGCAACAACGGATAGTGCTCATAGCAAGGATTTGGATATATAACATCCAAAAAAATCACAGAATGTCATGCTCTTCGATAATCCTACATAGATTCCAACTCTCGAAGTACACTGATAATGCAAATTTGCTAGTGTTATCTATGAATTAGTACCGCATTCAGTATGCTTGATCATTATTGAATAGCTATCCATTCTATCCATTTTTTGAGTTATCATAGTTGTAATGAATTTTGGGTATCTGTATATATATAAAAATTATGTGCGACTTGAGATTTAGTTCGGGATTTTCTGTTGTTGAAAAAGATTTTTGCAATTTCTTTCGTAGAACTTTTTACATTTGCTTGAATGCCAAAAACAGTGCGAATTCGTAGTAAACCAAGGCTTTGCTTCATACACTAGAGCTATACATGCTTCAAAAGCAACTGAGCAGGCACAAAAATTGAGTTGAATGAAAGTAAAGCAAGAAATTCAATAATTTCAGCAATATAAATTATGCTGTCAAGGTTATTGAATCTAAGTGAGATCTTAAAATAGCCCATTGAAAGTATATAATATATATATATATATATATATATATCCATATAGATATAAAAGGAACAATAAATAATGAGTAAAATAAAAAATAGAAATAAAGAAGGCATCACACCGTCATATATATATATATAATATATATAATATATATATATATATATATATATATAATATATATCCACGGACCTCATCTTCGAGGGATCTCGCCCGGTTAGTCGGAGGGTACGTGGCGCGTCCCCAGGTGGTGGATAGAGGAATAAAACGCGAACCAAAAGCGACCGTGTGCTTCCCAGAGGCGCAGGTGGATTCAGGGGACGAGTTCCCTGCTTCTGCAGCGCCGACTTGACAAAACTCTATTTCTACGAGTCAAGTCGGCCAAAAGCCTGCAATCAAGCGGCTGGGAAGTACATGGGAGGCGGTTAGGAGTCGCCTCCAACAAATAAGCTCCTCCCGCTCCTCCGAGAGAGAATGGCAGGCTACTCGTGAGTACCAGCCCCCACCACGTTTAGAGCCTGGCATGCTATACGTTCGGTATCAAAATGCCAAAAACAGCAACAAATATGGGCCTCATTCCCCTGACCCCGAAAGAGCCCCTGGTACGGCAGCGCCAGGTAGGACGAGTACGGAGAGGCTGCTAAAATCTCAGGGCCGAACTAGGCTGCCAAGATCGAAACGGACTGAAAATGACGATCTGTACTTACAATGCAAGAACCCTTGCTCACGAATCCGCTGTATAAGATCTATTGAATCAAGCAAGAAGAATAAGGTACGACGTCATTGGCCTGGCTGAGACGAGAAGGCGCCATCCTTTTCACGCTGTCTATGACACCGGACAAGAACTGTTCCTTGGAACATGCGATCGCAGAGGTGTCGGCGGCGTTGGCGTCCTCGTCAAATCGAATTTGACCGTGAACATTGATTCGTTCGAACAACTAACAACCCGTATCGGACGATTACGGTTGAAACGATGTGCTTCTATGCCGGCTTTGACCGTCTTCGTTGCTTACGCACCAACATCAAGCTATGACGAAGACGAAGTCGAAGCGTTTTATATGGACCTCGAAAAATTCTTCAGAGAAGATCATACATTCTTCAAGGTCATCGTCGCAGATTTTAACGCAAAAATTGGACCTAGAAGAACGTCTGAAGAAAGTCACATAGGGACCCACGGACTAGAACGGAATGAACAAGGTGAGAGGCTATCTGAGTTTATCATGCGACCCAAACCATCCATGGTAACTCGTAGTTCCAAAAGCCTGCGTTCTCAGCGATGGACGTGGGAGTCTCCTCAATCGAGAGCACCATAACGAAATAGATCACATCATAGTAAATCGAAGGTTTTGCCTGACCGACGTCGCTGTTGTTCCTAAGTTCTACACGGGATCAGACCATCGCCTCCTTCGCGCAACGTTCCGATTTTCGAGGAGAGGAGAGAAAGCCGCTAAATTCAAACAACGAAGTCCCAGAACTACCATAAAATGGGACGTATTCAAATCATTAGTCGGCTCTTGGGAAGATACCGTTGCCGACAGCATCGATGAAGAATACGATCGACTCGTTGAATATCTTCACGCTAGCGCTATAAAAGCCGAGAGTCCTATGCTTACAAAGAGACGCTTGTCTCCGCAGACACTCGAGCTGATACGTCAATGTGGAATCGCACGAGCTGCAGGCAACCGAAACCTTACGTCCGAATTTGCGAAACGCTGCAGAGAAGCGATAAAAGAAGACCTTAAAGAGAGAAGAGCAGCAGTTATGGCAGAAGCTGCAGAAGCTGGGAAGAGCATTCGCAATGCCCAGCGAGACTTCGCCAACTATAAGACCAAGAAGATTGCACTCCGATACCCTGACGAGACACTTACAGCTTCCAGAAGGGCTATCGGAGAAAATCATCCACCAATACTACTCGGATCTCTTTGCTAGCCATGTCCTCTTACCGTCACATAAATTGAAAGAGGACGAATATGTCGTTCCACCGGCCCTCCCTTCCGAAATCCGACATGCTATATCGTCGGTGATAAACAGAACAACACCCGGTCCAGACAGGATTAGACCAGAACACCTGAAGAACATGCCGCCAGTTCTCATCAACACCCTGGCTCGGCTCTTCACTCGCTACCTGTCAGAATGCAAGGTTCCTATTCAGTGGAAAACCAGTAAGACCGTATTGTTGTTCAAAAAGGGAGACATTCACGACATAGGCAATTATCGCCCAATCTGCTTGCTGTCCGTTGTCTACAAACTCTTTACTCGAGTCATCCTAAACAGGATTGACAGAACACTGGACGAAGGACAGCCATGCGAACAAGCAGGGTTCCGAGAAGGATTTAGTACCATGGACCACATCCACACGATTACAAGACTCATTGAAGTTTCGCGAGAGTACAAACAACCACTCTGTCTCACTTTCATCGATCTGAAGAAAGCCTTTGATTCAGTGGAAACAGAAGCGGTTGTAGAGGCTCTGGATAACCAGGGCGTCCCTACTCGGTACATAATGATCCTTCGTGAGCTTTATAAAGATCTGACGACCAAAATATCTCCATTTTACAACAATATCACCATTGCCGTAAGATGAGGGGCTCGACAAGGCGATACAATTTCGCCAAAACTATTCACTGCTACCCTACAAAACGTCATGCGAACATTAGAATGGGACGAAATGGGAGTGAAAATTGACGGTGGTCGACAATAAAACCATCTTCGCTTTGCTGACGATATCGTTCTCATAACACCAAACATCAGCCAAGCGGAAAGAATGTCGACCGATTTCGATAACGCCTGTGGAAAGATTGGTCTTCAACTGAATCTAACGAAAACAATGTTTATGAGGAACGGATGAGTTTCTAATACCCCATTCACGCTCAACGGAACGACAATCTCCAAATGCTCCAGTTACGTCTATCTAGGTCGTGAAATCAACATGGTGAACGACCTAGCTCCAGAGTTGAGCATGGGGAAACGAGAGGCTTGGGGAGCGTTTAAGAGCAATGAAGATGTAGTGAAGAGGACAAAAAACATACGACTCCGCGCCCACCTTTTCGACTCGACAATTATCCCTGCCCTGACGTATACAGCAGAAACCTGGTCGCTGCGTAAGCAGGATGAAAGATCACTTGGAGTTATCGAACGCGCAGTCGAAAAGTCGATGCTAGGGGTATCCCGCATCTCGCAAATGAGACAAAGGATCCGAACTTCCGACCTACGTCAACGATCGAAAATCAGAGACGCCGTTCTACACGCCAGGATATCGAAAATAAGGTAGGCCGGTCACGTGATTCGCTCCAACGACAAGCGATTTACGAGAGCCGTTACCGACTGGATTCCTCGGGACAGCAAGCGCTCTAAAGGAAGACCACTGACCCGTTGGTCCGACTTCTTCACAGCGATAGAGGAAAGATATGATGCTCAGCGAATCCCTAGAGCAAAGAGGACCCACTGAACTACTCTTGCACGCGATAGGAAAAATGGAAGAGTTGCTGGTACCCGCTCGAGTCACTCGACGATCAATGAGACGACAGGTGATGCAGGTGATATATATATATATATTATATATATGTATGTATGTATATACATGCTTTTGTAATGGTCGTAGCCAAGCAAACAGCCACCGACAATCAATCACTCTAAAATAACGCCACGGTGATATTTTATCCGTGCGCAAAGTATAAGTAATTTAGCGTTTGATCGTTCAAATTTAGGGGAGTATCCTCTTGCCAGGAGCTGACTACACCGAAAGGCACCGTGCTATTGATGAGGATATGTGCCACAACAAACTTCTGGGAATCTGTTTTGAAACTCAATAATTAAGTTTTTTAGGAGTTTATCGAATGTAAGCAATATTGAAATTATGTAGTTGCCGTTCACCCATTCAGTCATCCTGTTCGTGGTGTCAACAACTGTTCTTTTCAGCAGCATCTTTTTGTTCCATAGACTGGTGATAAAGGGCAAGATAAGTACGATGCTGTATACAAACCTAAAAAAAGTTTGCACCGTAGAGTTTTGTGGAAAATCTGAAGACTACACACTGCCTACGTCTGAAAAATAAGATGATTTTTTGAGTAGTACATCTAGGGTCTTCATGTCGTGTACAGCTTAAGAACTCTAAGCACATGCCTTGCTTGATATAAGTTTTATACGGCTACTGATCTGTTTGTGATCCCTATTGGGATTTGTTAATTGATACTGAATTCTCATCAAGAATTATGCCTGAATGATGTTGATGTGCTGTTGCAATAGAAAAGGAAATGTTAAACAAAGCTCTGATTGTTCCTAAACACTTAGAAATCTCCCGCTATCCATAAGTTCCCAATTTTTCCCACATATGTCAACTCTAAATAGTTGAAAATAAACGATTGACCGATAGAGACTTAGCTATAGTGAAAGTTGTCGATAACTGTCATGGCATACAGCATGCATCATCTTTTTTTTTTTATAAATTACTCATTTTTTATCAGATTTTCCCTCACTGCAATGATACTTGGGCCTTTATAAAATCAAGGAAGATTAAAACTTAAGGTACTTACTGAGATATCTCCTGTACAATTCAATACAAGTGATTGATTGTTGAACTCAGTATGATTGAGTAGAAGACAAGCGTTTTTCTCCATACACGACACATATATCTGAACCGGAAGCATATGAGTGAGTAGAGAAAGTTGTGTTATATTAAAATATTATGAAAATTCCAAAAACTTTTGAAAAGCTGAGAAAAAACTCATGCGGAACAACGGTATTGGCGCACCGTTGCGCTATCCGCTCTGCGCTCATCGATTTCCATAGCCGTTCCTCAAGGGTTGAAGAATACTAGGTTATGAATGGGCTTTCTGAGGCTGCCGACGCACTTAGGAGATATATGCTAACAGATGGCCATTACTTTGAGAAACGGATAACAAAAGGGAAAGCATTTGGATGTCAAAAGCAGTAGTTAGCAATAGAACCATTTTCGATAGATGCTGAGGCACCTTTGAAAAGCAAGAGACTGTTTTGCACAAGCTAATGCCAGAAAATACTCAGCTTCAATTGTCACTCGTAAAAATCATGACATATCCTATGACAATATATCGTTGGCGGTGTTTTCTATTTGTGATCCACAAAATACACAAGACGGAATTCATGATGTTCCACGGTGGAGAGTTCACGTCAATATTTTGGGAATGAGTGAAATTATCTAATCACATAATACGTCGCCAAGTACTGAGAAGAGTCTCTCACAATTAAGCAGATATAGTAATGTTTGAAAACACTTTTAGGCGTCTTTCGAAAGTGTGATTGAAAAATGCGTCCGTGGGAACACTTCGGCAGACGGCGGTGACAGTTTCGCTATAATCGGTGCCAATTCCTTGGCCATTCGCCCCTAGGATATGTTGAAGGAGCTATCACATTGTTTACACCGGTCGCAAGGCATCGATCATAAGTAAACTGCCGGTAATGATTTCACTTGAGTACAGTTTATCACTCTTCTGCGTTCAATCACCACCATAGGGAACGAAACCGAGAAAACGACACTGATTATAGCGAAAGAGTCAGAACGCGCATCTGCCGAATTGTTACCATGGATGGATTTTGTAACTAAGTTCCGAAACGACGGCTGAAAACATCTTGAATAATTGCATACAAAAAGGATAAAGCTCTCGCGTTGGTCAATCCCTGAGGGATGCGCATGCATTCGACTTCAATTTTTAACTTCGTTTGAGGTGACTGAATGCACATCTGGCTTTTACAATGACTCGCGGTACCGAATCAGTGCTGCTTATCCTCCCAGACAAGTCTGAGACCTGTCTGGTACCAGTTTACCGACTCCAGAGGGATGGATGGCTTGGTAAGCCATGAGCGCGAGATCGAACCAGTGACCTCGTGTGCGACGCAGCGCACCTCTAACCACTGCGCCACATGCGCTCCTAAATAGATGCATATATCTCCTTTATTGTGAAAGGCTCCTGCCAGTAGTGGGTGGCCTATTATGTCCAAGCAGAATTTTTATTCAGCCCCAAAATTGAAGTGAAAACCCTCCGTGATGGAATGCAATGAGTTCTTCTTTGTTTGATTTTGTAAACGATAAATCGAACGCACCGTCAGCACTGCATCATCATAGGCCTTGTTACGTATTTTCATGAGCGACGGCTGAAGTGAATCAGCGGATCCGTATTGCAACACTTCCGTGTTTTTACAGTCCCGTGCCGCTTTATTCGCACTGCTCAGATGTGGACCACTATTGCTACAGTGTTCTTGATGCACAATACGATATTGTTCTGAGTCTGCTAATTCTGACCATTCGCTTTGCATACCCTTTATCAATAATCAAATGGCATAGTTCGCCAAAGAGTTACCGAAAGCAATCGGAAAAACTAGTATTAAACGCTTCTCGTAATAGAAAGAGTGGGCTCCTGTGTCAATAAGAGAAATTTGATAGGGGGAGCAAGTTGCAAAAGCTAATAGGGATATTAAAACTGATCAAATACGATTTTTATTTTTATCGGATCATCCTACAACTTCTTTTGCATTTCAACACTTTTGTTAATTTATTCAATGAAACCAAGTTATCAACAATGTACTCACCATCATGATATGTGAAACGCAATCATCCGCTGGGCAGATATTACATGCCTCCTCCCGGAAAGAATGAACCTGACGATCAGAGAAGTCTATGAGGACACTTTGAGTTGGTTGAAGTCTCCAAGCTATTTTCTCCCATAGATTCTGCTGCATGGCGCGGAAGAATGACATTCCCATGAAGGCTATACGTCAGGCGATGTCAGAGCTATACGGTGGAAAAATTCTATCCTAATCTCTCCAAAATATAGCGAGTCGATAGTGCAATGTGAAATGGTTGGTTAATGCATAAAGGGTCCTATCAAGATATTATTTTGCGGTAGCCCACGTATGGCGAGTGATGGTGTTAGGATCGTACTCGAGTGTTCGTCCGAAATGTTCAAACATTCTGCAACATATTACAGCCTTCTGGCAATAAAACGTTTCAATGTAGAAGAATTTGGATAAAATAATAGTGCGAAAGAAATTCTGGGTCAACACAACAGAAAGTCATTGCCAAAAACATTTTGCTCGGATAGTTGTGCTTCGTTATGTCAATCATTGTCCTCTTAAACAGATTTTCTCATTGAAATGCAGCTGTATGGTCGGAGTCTCGTCGGGTAAGATTTCTTCATTTTTGGTATAAAAATTTGATGTCATAGCATCACAAATGAAACGGTGAGAGCCAAGTTGAAACAGTGCCACCTGTTCTCTTAAAGACTCAGAAGCAGTTTTTTTCAAATAATCTCTTCCATATGACCCAATCTCGTTGAAGTTTTGGCGTGCTTAACCTCATTAAACGATTCTCCTGTTTTCGAAATAACGAAGTCTGTCGCACTGTCGAATGCCTTAAAAGTATATGCCGTAGACTGAGTTGGTTCAGAGCCCCTGAACCTAAAAAGCTTCTGTGGCGATATCACCCACGTATAAGTGTTGAGTTACTAGTTCGCTGTTACCTTGTGTAAAGATGGTGTGCAAGGATGTCAAATTTGTCTCTAGTTGAGTGCACTATATCTGCTTTGATTTTTTAGAAAAGAGATGGATGTCCTTGCAGGCATAGCAAGAATTTCGACAGGTTTCTTTATGATGTCGGTGTTAGCCACATTCTCGACAGTTCACGGATGCGGAGTGATGCCTGCAGGTCAAGGTAATGAATAAAGGAGCGCTAGGGTGTACAGATATTTCCATTTTCAGGCGAATTTCATGAAAATGAGAATACATGAAATTAACACTTTGTCACTGCTTCAGCGCTGTCGCAATCCGAGCTCGCTTAATAAAACACTATGAACATTGAATATAAAAAGAAAATGTTCTGAAAATGCTTGATATAATGATTGTTACCTTTGATTATGCATTAACAAGAATACAAAATTTTGCTGCAGCGAGCATGAAAAGCTTCAACGTCACCGGATTCACTTTGCCTGTCAACATGGTTTATTCTACCCTTGCCGAAGTCCGCGCCCGTGTCCCTGGCATTGCATTTGACAGCGCCAGCACCCAGGGATTTGTGCACCGTCTCGTAATGCAAACGGTGAGTTCACAACTCTCAGATATCAAACCGTTTTGCCTTGGAAGGAAAAGAAAGTGAGCTTAAATTTTCTGACTCATCAGTGGTCACCTGGTCCGAATATGGCGCATATAGTTTGACATAATCTAGCTCAATAGATTATCACTCAGATTTTACAAACTATGGAAAATATTTCTTCTTTAGGTCTTTGAAACTCTCGAACGACAAGGACGCAATGCACTTCTATCTGATCCAGTAATCTCGGTCATTTTGAGTCAACTTGAAGTTAGGACCACTTACGTGCCAATGTTATGCCAAGGTGTGGTGGATATGACTATGCGTGAGTCAATATTGAACCATACGAAAGATTCAAAGCAGAACTATACCAATTATAAGGAAGGGCTGGACTAATTTGTTTGGACTACTTTTTTGTAAAGGCAGGAAACTATCCTGAAAACTGCTGCAGAAGGATTTGTTAAATAAGAGCCACTACTATTATGCTGTTCAAATTGAAATTTTTAGCCCTTTTGAAACCACAGATCAAATCATCATGCGCAGTGCGAATTACAGCTGTTGCGCGATTCTTATTATTGAATTAGGCTTTTTCTACTGTGTCGGATAATTCTGATCTTTCTGTACTCCACGACTTTCTCTACTTGCCCGTAAGCGTTCAGTGGAAATATAACTCTTATGTGTGGACAAGAGGCTTTCTTTCACTACGCAATCATGTTGTTACCAGTATTTTCGCAATTCTACTAAATTGTACTAAGAAATTTTGATATGGATCTAATGGATTTAATATATTATATTGCATACAATCACCTGTATCACCTGTCGTCCCGTTGATTTTCGGCTGATCGAGCGGGTACCAGCAACACTTCCATTTTTTCTTATCGCGTGCATGAGTAGCTTAGTGGGACCTCCTTGCTCTAAGTATTCGCTGAGCATCATATCTTTCTTCTATGCTTCTGTATATGATACTGGAAAGTTATGATAGGAGTGAAAATTAGAAAACAATGAATAGTTCGCCAAAAAACTATGCACAAATAGAATTCTTTTTATTTACCCACTTCTAGTGGTGCTATGATATTTCAGATATACTCATTGATGTAGAGTGATGCGCAAAACTTTCGCGTCAGCCGGGACTACAACCTGCACCTCATTCTTTCCGGGAATGCGTGCTCTATCCTTTACACTACTGACGCCCATTTTGCACATCGCTCTTTCTACGCTACATCGCATTTATCTGTCAGCCGCCAGCCGTCAACGGCCTGGCCCGGATAGTCGATCGACATTGAATCCAGTTACACGGCAGATATTGGACGTCAGTAGTGTAACGGATAGAGCATGCATTCCCGGAAAGAATGAGGTGCGGGTTCTAGTCCCGCCTGACGCGAAAGTTTTGCACATAACTCTACATCAATGGGAATACATTTGTGTAACATCATATCACCGCTAGAAGCGTTTTACTGAAAAGTTTTTTAGTCTTCTATACCGAATATCTGTCAGCGTGACTGGCTTAGATTTCAGAACCGACTACCGGGGTCAGGCCGTTGATGGCTGGCGGATGACAGATAGATGCGGTGTAGTGCAGGAAGAGAGTTGTGCAAAATGGGCATCGGTAGTGAAACGGATAGAGCAAGCGCTCTCGCAAAGAGTGAGGTTGGGGTTCCCGTCTGACGCGGAAGTTTTCCACTCTACCCTCACTCTACATAAATGTTGCACAGTCTATGCGATGACAAATCATCGTTAACGAAACGTACAGTTCCTCTTATGACCAAGCCTTCCTCGGTACAAACGCCTTTGACCTAGATTATAGTAATCTTTGATAGTTAAAATCTCGACAATTACGAAATTGCACTTGGCTTTTTAAAAAATCTTTGTTACATTGTAAGAGTGAATATAAAAAAATGTTATTTTGTTTCTTAATTCAACCAGGGTTTGAGAAAAGCTTTTAATTCAAAGTATCGCAGCCACATGATAGCATATATCAGAAATATATTAGAATTGAATTTTTTTCGGAAAAAGATTATCATGACAGTTCGGAAAACTTTTTTAAATGGTGCTATAAAAGCAGAAAGAAAATCACGTCCAACCCCACAAATTTTTCGCACATAAAAAATGTGCATGTATCAAAAGCTTATAGCATGCAGAGGCGTGTTATGTCACAATGTGAAAATAAATTTGAAAATTTTCTGAAGTAAAGGAGGAGTCTCAAAATAAATAACAAAATTTGCTCCCTTCTTATGGTGTTGCACGACTTCAACTGCCTCCCTATTTTTGCAATCTGTTGAAAGATTCTTCCTTCGCTTTAAAAATTTACTTGTTCAACTGTATTATAGAGTTTACTTCGTTATGTCATTCTGCAAATTTTGTCTATAAATTATCATTTTATATAACAGCTAAACACGTTTTGAATTACATGCCAATGGCTGACTACTCTGAGTGCAAATTTTACGTTTTTCGTTTTTACATCGTTCTGAGAAGAACTTTTCAGAACTGCAATTAAGATCTAAAACATTTAATACTTTTTGTAATAATAATCTTTAATTTTTACTTAATATATTTAAAAACCAAGTACACACATCAATTTGCAAGTAATTTACGTCGAAGACAAAACGTATTTTTATTCTCACCTTTGATACAAAGCATTAGGAAGATCATTACCAAAGACTAAGTCAGTATAAGATGTGTCATTCAATGTACTGCCTTAAAGTTATTAAAACTTTGATGAGTACACTCTGTCTGGCGGAAAAATCACTCAAATAAGAGCGTAAAACACAACACGCACTTAGCTAGCAAATCGTACTGCTCTCTCTGTCGTTACAGCGCACCAGAAAACCCAGAAAGGAAGTTTAGTATTCATATCACAGTCTTTTAGCTCTCGAATGACCTCTTAAATTCTTTGCGAAAGCCATACCCAGTGAGAAAATCACAACAAATCAGTCTACCACTTTTAGTACAGTGAGTCCCAAAAGGAAAGCTTTAGGAGCAATTTCATAACGTTGCAACTACATTGCAAAGGTTTCGTTTAGAAAATAAGTTCACACGGAGATTTGCTGTATTTCAAGCTATCGAATGACTTCTGAAACTCTGGTGAAAAACTTTGTGTGGCGAGAAAGCCAAGCAAACTTGAGTGCAGAAGACATTATTCACCCCAGAAAAGAAACGTAATTTTCTCTTCGTCTCCATAGTTCACCAAAAAAGCGTATAAAAAACGGCGCGCTAAAAGTTATATCATATAGTTTCTTCAGATTGCACCGTAGAAATAAATTTCTGCATCACATTTTTGCATATCTTCAAAAATAAGCAACAAAAAGTAGAAATACAATCCCACGTTAGTATGGTCTTCATATTATTAAGTGGGAATTTTCAGAACATGTGGGCGTTTTTTTCGTTAAGAGAGATCTTTATGAAATGCCTTTAGTACCAAGCCATTTTCTTCTGACAATCAATTGTTTTGAACGTATGAACTTTACTATAAGAGTATAAAGCTCTCGGCGTTGATTACTCCCTAAGGGACGCGCCATGCAGTCGTCTTCAATATTTAACCTCGTTTGAGGTGATTGAATGCATATCTGGCCTTTACAATGGACTCGTAGTGGCCTCCCGCTGAACCGAGTCAGTGCTGCTTATCCTCCCAGACAAGTCTGAGACCAGCCTAGTACCAATTCACCGAGCCCAACGGGATGGATGGCTTTTTGAGCCATGAGCGTGAGATCGAACCATTGACCTTGTGTGCGACGCAGAGCACCTCTGACCACTGCGCCACATGCGCTCCTGAACTTTAGTATAAATACCAATAAACCCGCTGCGAAGTTCAAGCGACGCATTCGCTACCCAGAGTGTGCGACGTATCTTTTCCGTTATTATAACGCACTACAAGATTGCTCTAAGAAAACACATTAGTCGTTGCGGAACCGCAGACTCACGGCCCTTGCGTCTCTAACACCGTTCAACAACATTGTCGCATGTTGAACGTGTAGCATCTAACAGTGGAGTCTAAGCTTCAATGTACTGTGTCCAACAATGGGAGAATGGAGGTTAGACGCCACTGCTAGACGCAACACGTTGGAGGTTCAAGTGACTAATGAAACTTCACCATAGAGCCAAGCATAAACGAAAGCGGAGCAGACAAAGCACTTCGAAGGCTGAATATAATTTTTGCCTGTCCATGCTATAGCGCAGTGAAAAGATTTGTTTGAAAAACAAGCATACGGTTAGGATTGCCTCTTCCCAGGCCATCAATGCCTGCTGAGATTTTAGTGAGAGAGCTCTGTCTGGTGAAAAAGTCAAGCAAAGACGAGTGTAAACTACCACTTCTCTTCGTTGCAACAACTCACTAGAAAGGCGTTTCTAGAAATTAAGCACAGTATTAGAACCTGAATTTTTTCGGCTAATGACTACCAAATGTGCAGTGAGAAATTTCTGTTTAACGAAAAAACCACGAAAAGGCATGTGTACCATGAGTGATGCACGTGGTCCCGAAAGGGTTGAGAATGAGTTGTAAGAGTTTTGAAGAGAAAAAATTTACTCCTCATTGCTGCTTTCAAATTTTCAATTTTTTTGTATTAAGGATGGGGTTTTCAGGAATGTGAAATTTCTTACAGTCGACGACAAGAAGCCACACATCTGCTTCATTGTCAGCAACACGATGACGGGAATTTGTACTGAAAAGAGGCTTCAAATGAAATGTATGGCAATGAAGGAAGCAGCTATTCCCGGCGAACACTTGACAATTTCAGGAACTCTCTCAGTTTGGAATACATTTTTTGCACGACGATGATTTAGAGGATGAAAAATTCTGTCTAGATCACAAAATGTTATTATGGCGAACTGGTCCAGAATGATGTGGCGAAGTGTAGTGGACAGAGCAGTTCGAATGTTGGCATCGGGTCCGTTTGGATTGCATTTCGTCTCGGCACATGCCACTGTCAGCTGAAACTGAAGTTGAACTGTGATCCTTTTGAGACAAAAATCTTTACTGAGCAGATAATATTTTTGTAGCGACAACAGCAGCAGTAAATTCGCAGATCACGTGTGTTGGTTAATCAGAGTAATGCAGTGAATTACTTCAGAGGTCTATGACAAAATTGAAGTCAGTGCTTTTTTGAGAAACTAATAAAAAGTTTGAGTATAAAGATATTTGATCAATTGCATTGACTGTTTTTAAACCTCGCAAAAAACGTTCAAATCATTTCAAAAAGAATGTTTATAGCCTAAACGAGGTTGGCACGCCAGGGCCATACACGCGTGTATTGGAGGTTCCGCCCTCCTCGTCAGTGACCCACGCCCCACATTAAGCCCTGCAGTGTAGCAAGGAGGGAGGCGTATGTGGTGACGGCACAGTGTACAATAACACTGGTCCACGTCACCACTTCACCATCACCACACACGCCTACCTCTTTGCTACACTGCAGGGCTTAATGTGGGACGTGGGTCACTGACGAGGAGGGCGAGACCTCCGAAATACCGGTGTATAGCTCTGGCGTACCAACCTCGCTTAGGCTTTAAACTTCTTTAAAAATTACTTTGAATGTTTACTGCGAGGTTCTGAAAATAGTCGATGTAATGGATCAATTTTAATCTACCAGCGAAGATCCATCGTTTGAGGAGTGATGATGGACTACAGTCATTGTACACTGTGCCGTCACCACAAACGATTCCCTCCTTGCTACTATGCAGGGCTTAATGTGGGGCGTGGGTTACTAACGAGGAGGGCGAGGTCCTCCGAAATACCGGTGTATAGCTCTGGCGTACCAACCTCGCTTAGGCTTTAAAGTTCTTTAAAAATTACTTTGAATGTTTACTGCGAGGTTCTGAAAATAGTCGATGTAATGGATCAATTTTAATCTACCAGCGAAGATCCATCGTTTGAGGAGTGATGATGGACCACAGTCATTGTACACTGTGCCGTCACCACATACGATTCCCTCCTTGCTACTATGCAGGGCTTAATGTGGGGCGTGGGTTACTAACGAGGAGGGCAAGACCTCCGAAATACCGGTGTATAGCTCTGGCGTACCAACCTCGCTTAGGCTTTAAGCATTTTTTTTTAAATTACAAAGATAATATTAGGTGTCCATCTAAGTTTCCAAACTTGGTCCAAAAATTCAAAAAATTGTATTTCCAAGCAATTGAAAGCATCAAATAACATGAATTCAAGTATTCTCCGTTTGTTTAGATGCAAATCTGCCAATGCTTGCCGACAACAAATCAATTCCGCACTCGTAAAGCTCATTATTCTTCGATACAAATCTACCTACCAGTCTTCCTGACGCAAAGGACTGATGTCTCGAAACTTCTTGTCCAACCAGTTATCCAATGATCTGAAGAGATGGAATTCAGACGGAAACAGGCGTCTGGCGAATATGGCTGATGATCCAAGTGCTCCCAGCCCAAATCGTTCAATTTCTTCGCTTACTTTCTTGGCAACGTGTGGCTTTACACTGTCTTGGAGCAAAATGACTTGGCGACGGCTGTGACGTGGAATTGCTTGATTGCAACAGTCCAGATGCTGACGATATCGCTCAGCGTTGATTGTCTGACCGGCTTGCAACAAGTCCCAATAAATCGGTCCACTTTAGTCTCAGAAAACGATTAACATTGCTTTTGACGCAAGTTGATTTGGTCTCGGTGTTGATATTCCTTGATGACCCGGTGACAATCACTGATTTGGACGATGTGGTCCTTAAAGAAGATCCAATTCTCATCAGTGGTGATGATATCAATAATGTTTCTAGGATTATTTGAGACTTTTGATTACTTGGCGATTATTTTTGAGAATTTTTGAATTATGCTCGGAAACTTAGTTGGAGACCAAGTAGCTGTTCAATTATGACTCTGCCGCATTTTGCGGTTTAAATATTCAATCAATACGAAAAAATTTACAATGAAAGTTTTTCAAAAATTATTTATATCAAAGAAATAACATTTTCCTAATATTTGAGTAGCTTGTGAATGCCATCGAAGAAAAATTTGACAAGTGAGCTTGTTAAAATTTGGTGAAATTTTTCTAAATATTGCTGATTTGTAGCCTGAGTTTGATAGGTAATCTGACGGTGCAATGTCAGGAGACTAAGACGAGTAAGATGAACTTCGTAAAACCTCCCACCTCATCCTTTTTATGACGCTTCCGATTGTTTTTGCCACATGAGGTAGTGCGTTATGCAAAAAATTGCAAAGTATAAATGAATATTGAGGCTCAAGCGACAACACGGTCGCGAAAGAACGAGTTAGAAGTGGCTCGCACCTGGAGGAAAAGTCGTGCTCGTGTCGTCCACAGAAAACACCATTAATTTTGCGAGCCGCTTCATTTGCAATTTCCCCATTCGTGCATGAGTAGCGAACAAATTTGCTCCTACGGAAGCTCCATCTTGAAGCGCGTTGGGCAAGTTGAGCGTACAAAAATGTTCACAAGAGAATGCGCAGTTGAACGACACTGAAATCAAGCAATTCGCATTTACTTCTGGTTATGAATCTGCAAGGTAAGAGCCTCGCGAATTGCGTTTCTCCGGTGCAAAAGTCGTCAACTTCACGGTCCCTAAAAAGCATTATGTGAAATATTTCAAAACAAAAAACATAAGTAAGTAGTTCTGCTGTCGATTGCTCTTTTACAGACCCGCTCAAAATGATTTAATCTGATAAGGATATGACATATTTTGAGCCATAGGTCTAGTGCTATATAGGCGCCTATTTCGTCCTATTGGGACTCATCAGTAGCACCCTCCCTCGGTTCCGTCGATCCCTTGAGGTGAAACAATCCTCCAAAGGAACCGACGCCGAGTAAAATTAAGCACCCAAAGTAAAAGTTAAAGTAGAGTTTAAAAAAGTTAAAAAAAGTAAATTAAAGTTCATTTTAAAAGCCGTAAGCTCGACTGCCGGCCGCCACAAAGTCAGGTAATAACATCATCCTACTTTGGGTGCTTAATTTTACTCGGCGTCGGTTCCTTTGGAGGATTGTTTCACCTCAAGGGATCGACGGAACCGAGGGAGGGTGTTATTGATGAGTCCCAATAGGACGAAATAGGCGCCTATATAGCACTAGAACCTATGGCTCAAAATAGGTCATATCCTTATCAGATTAAATCATTTTGAGCGGGTCTGTAAAAAAGCAGTCGACAGCAGAAGTATAGTTCATTTTAAAAGTCGTAAGCTCGACTGCCGGTCGCCACAAAGTCAGGTAATAACATCATCCTACTTTGGGTGCTTAATTTTACTCGGCGTCGGTTCCTTTGGAGGATTGTTTTCACCTCAAGGGATCGACGGAACCGAGGGAGGGTGCTACTGATGAGTCCCAATAGGACGAAATAGGCGCCTATATAGCACTAGACCTATGGCTCAAAATATGTCATATCCTTATAAGTAAGTAGTGTTTTCAACACACTCTTAAGCAAAAATAAGATTTGCTTATGTTTATTTTTACTTTTCTTACAGCAAATAATAATTAAGCGGCGGAGTCATATTTGCACACCTAATGCTGAAGAGCTTTCCCGTGCATGAAATTCGGGAAAAATCTCCCTTTGTATCCGCACTGCTAGCCACAGAAAACGAGCTGGAAAGTGATTGTAGGGGTAAAAGCAGCAAAAGACAAGGAACATGTCGTACGACTCGTTCTTACTCCATACTGTTATTATTATTCGTCTTCTAAGATGTATTATTCTACGGCAAGTGAAGAAATCACTCCACGTCGCGTTCAACTCTTTCAAGAGCTTTTTCATGCGTAGAGTGCTATATTTTGGAAGCGCGTACTGTAATAGCAGAGATGAGTGATGGAGCAAGTGGTACTAAAAAAACGTGCGAGAATTAAACGTAGTATGCCATCAACATCCCATACCGCACCTCATAAAAAGTTTAGAACAATCTATCAAACCATATCAAAATTTCCAAGCAAAATCTGAAAAAGTTAACGAGAAGACATTGTTAGAATCTGCTCCATAGACATTTCTTTGTTCTGCTCCATAGACATTTCTTTGTGTGGTTGTATAGACGGCTAATGCGCTCATATGTACTGTTGACGTCGATGACGTCGTGAGTTGACCAGAGATAATGTGACTTCGAGCATCAATTTTGATTCCAACATTGTCCTATACCAGTGCTTGCTTAACGTCTTGGAAGGTGGCATTTAACTCTTTGGAGATGGCAGTTCAAATCGCTGCACGCAGTCGTAATCGCAAAGCGGGGCGGCATTTTCGTTATTTGACTAGGGTTTTTTCTCCCTTTTGAATGAAAATTCTACTTTTCCGTAATGCTTTGATGAGTAAAGATTCATTCTATAGTCCCGTGTGCTTTCTTTGCAATTATAATTGTGATGTACGAAGGCGTAATCGCTAAGCACTTATAACAACATTAATGTAACTATCAAAGCTCAAATAAAGTTGCGCACAGCGATTTTAATTGTTATCCCAAAAGGAAGCACCTTCTTTACTTCTTTAAAAGTTTTTTTTACGTTCTAGAAAAATTTTGAGACTTTTGCATCAGAATTCTAAAAAATACTTTGTTCTCGTTGAATGGGTACAAAATTTTTCGAATTCGACATATAACAAATAAACCCGCTTGATGCTTAAGCGACGAGACCACTATTCCAAGTGGTGAAAAACGACTTTCTTTTCATTATAATAGCGCGTTATGAAACTCTTCTGAAAAATGAGAAATATTTCGAAATTAGAGAGACTGGAGCTGTTGAAAGACTATCAGTAGTCAAAGGAAATCTATCAAAATTCCTTTCCCGAGCAAACAAAGTACCAAGTATGAGATATAATATTATTCCTGCTGTTGCGGCACGTCAAAAACTTCCATTTGGTAAAAAGCTAAGGAAACAGTCGTGCATTCTAAGAAGTGCACTTCCTCTGCATAGGATTAATGATAATTTCAACAAGATTTTTTAGCGTTGGGGAGAACCTGCTTTTATGCCAATAACAGTATTGTAAAACGGTGACATTTTGGTTCTAAAATACCTGTAGCTCATACAGATTTCAATAGGGACGCCTTAGTTATTTAGCGCTTCAATGACTTTTAGCGTTCAGACTAAGATTTCCTTAGATTGACGCGCATGAGGTAGATCTAGAAATCAGCCGTAGGAATTTTTTATAATTGACTGAAAACGACGGAATTAGAGACATGATAGCTTTCACATTGTTATAGTGCTTGAAGCTAGCCTAAAATGATACAGTGCAGGAAGAAAGAAAAATGAACTGAATGAAAGAAAGAGAGGAAATGAAACAAAATGTCACCACCGCGCAATCACCAGCATCAGCAATAATTCTGCATGTGAAGGTATCGCCAAGTGTGGTTTTTATTTGCGAAGCGCTTACCGAAGAAGATTCGATTCAAACGACAACGAAGACGAAGATCCATAATGAGGACGAGCGACAGTGAACACACACCTTGTATCAATAACTCTAAAAAGACAAAGACGTCAAAGCGTTAGCCAATAACTTGCATCATCTTTTTGCTAGTAGTTTGATAAACAAGAAAAATTTGTGTAAAGTTCCATAAATTTTTCACTTCTACTGCTTTGTCATTGCGTTATGATGTTGTGATCAAGAGTCTAAAGTCTTTGAGTTGCTTACAGAACATTTGATGCAATGCGTGAATGAACGCACCCGCGCTCTCTACTTATACTGGGAAGCGCGTGCTACAGCTACACTACCGAGCTCAATGATTCGCTGCAACTCTTTTCTCGATATGGACTTCGGAGCTGTCAGCAACCACCTTTGACGAGTTTGTTATGGTAAAGCACATATCAGCATTAATCCACTTAGCTGGCAGCTACTGTATGTCTATGATGTAAAAGCCGTTTACCTTTTACTGCTTTCTTACAGCGTGACATTGTGATCTAATTATACATCATTGGCACATTGATTGTGCATAGACTGTGCTGGGAGCACGTGTTCCCGTGTGAGTGAAACGAAATCACTCTTCACAATTCACTCAATCACATCAATCTTCAATAATTCATCTGTTTTCTAAGTTTGAGTACACTCAACAATTTCACTTAAATAATTTTGAAAAGGAATGTGATTAGGAGTTTCGAAATAAAAAAATATGGTTTCCACTCTATATACTTTTTATAACCCTTTGATGACCAACGCTGACAGGAAGGCGGTGTTGCGGCGTCGCTTTCCCACAAGACACAAAGCACCCTTGAAGAGATCACATTCAAATTCTGAATAAGAAGATTCTTGAGATCAAAGTTGAAGTCACTGTTAGTAAATTAGGAAACAAGTAGATGAGAAAGAGGAAGGTTAGGGAAAGAGAAAAGAAAACGACGGAAGAAGTATAGAATGATAGCGAACCAATTTGCGTACGCTTTACTGGCTTTCTGCTGAAAGTAAGTAAAACTTCAACCGTTCAACGATCTTGCTAACGTTTGCCCTGTTCGATCAATTTCTACTTCAGCGTATAATTCCTGAAGCAATCACACTTTCCAAAAAACTATTGAACAGCTTTCAGTCGAGTACACGCAGAGAGCAGGATAAAACAGAGTGGCAAATGATGCAATCATTCAGCTAGCTGGGTACTCGTTTGTGTCTTTCACTAACGCTCTTCTTGAATCCAGTGCGAACGCCTCATCTCGACTGTCTTCAGTACTGCGGAATGATGTTTGCTGACACAGTTCTATAAAATCACTACTTCTACTTTTCATCGCGCTGACGTAATTTCTCAATACTTTACCAAAGTAATACTATATTATAGCATTAAGTGACTATAAGATTCATTTCGAGTGTTTCTTGAGTCCAAGCTCAAATTTCAATTGCCTGATAATTATTTTTGAGCCATGAGTGTGATCTGTTATGGGCACTCAAACAGTGCGATAGTGGAATACACGTGTTTCGGCCTTCCAGCCTCGTCAGGTGCGCGGTGCCTTACTGTTCAGTCAGTTCCGCGGGGAGATTCCTTTTGCTAGAGGAAAACAACGCTTTACCTTTCACACGCGCCAATGAGTGAAAAATTCACTGATTGGTCGGTGTTTTACAGTCGATTGATCTGGTTGGTAATCGTGAAATATCATACAATAGCTTCGAGTGTTCCTTGAGACCACAGGGGATAAAGCACAGATTATCGCTTCGTGGAACTGACTGAACCGTGAGACGTCGTGCAACTGACGATACTGGAAGACCGCACCACGTGTACTACACTATCTGAGTGCCCACAACAGACCACATGCATGGCTCAAAATAATTATCAGGCACTCTGCATGATTAGTATGAAACACATTTCTTGCAAAATATTCGAATTCCGCTACGGCATGAAGAAGTTTGGGAAGTGGGTACATCAGGATATGCCAGATGAAGACCTGGCGAGTGTTGTGACCTTTTGTTAAGGCTCTACACCTTTACACAGAGGTTTTTTTTTCTTATATGCGTCTACTCAAATTTACTATACGGATCCCATCTTCTTTCCAGTACCTTTCCTCACATTGATTCTCCACAAGAACCTTCGAACATTTCAAGTGTTGCTTCACTATTTGAGGACTTCGCCTTTTCTAAGAATGTCATCAAATTCTGTTTGACACGGCTCTACTAAAAATACTGGAGAACATCTGGCTAAGGCATTTCCTAAGGCGCTCGTTTTTCAATTGCAGGATAATTTTGGGGATGAAACCGTACCAACGCTTTGCTCATCACCTCCTTCCTTATACACTGCATCACACCACTGCATAACATACCATTGCCTGACTCCGCCTCACAGCTATTTCATATTGTCTATGATATATTACACTAAACTATCCAATAATCTTTCACAATATTATTTTACTCAGCTTTTTTCCTATTTTAAGCCGAGTTGTTGGTAAGAGGCTATGGTATGTTGGCGAATGTTTTAGTTACTTGAGCAGACCTTTGAAACGGACGTAGCACCATCTCTCACCATCTGAATGAGATGGGCTCCTCAAAGCGATGTCTCGATGGACACCCCAAGCACTGTCAACCACCTTGCAATGCAAAGTCGACTTACAACATTTCAGAGAAACTGGGCTGGATTACAATATTCCATCCACGTATAACTTTGATATATTCTTCAAATCTTCCGCATGAAGCATCGTATCTTAGAAAAAAATTTAGAGGCTATAATCATATGAAAAGTGACCTCACCGACTTTTAAACCGCCATCATTCTTTCGATGAGGAACGAATTCAATCTTTACCTAGAAAATGATTGATGGTGGGTGATGACACTGTTGATTGATTGTATCTTTCAACAAATGAAAACTGAGCTAACGAAGGTGTCGAAATGCGAAAGAAATTATGGGACAACCCAACATAGATACGTGGAGCGCCGCAAGTGATAGAAAGAAAGGTTAAATGTGAACCGAAAGCCACCGTGTGCTTCCCTGCGGCGCAGGAGAATTCAGGAGATGGACTCCCTCTTTCTGCGCCATAATTTGACAGACCATTGTTCCCATGAGTTAAATTGGCCAAAATCCTGCAGTCAAGATTAAGGACGGAGGAGGTTAGAAGCTGTCTTTAATGAATAAACTCTTCCTGTGCCGCCAGAGAAATACATCTATTTAGATATAATATACAAGAATTCGTCATCTTGCCACTCTTATGACAATATGATGAGCGCATATACCAGAACATTGAGTGACATACAAAACCCAAGCGGCAGCATATACTCAGAAAATCATCAAGCTCGGTCTTTTTTTTTTCATGCAAGATTACACGATTTAGAGCAAGACGTAACAGGAATGGCTCAAGAGAGGTGAGGCTGACACATAGGTGCTTCATGAGAAGTGAAATGAGGAGCTGAGAGGTTACTTATAGAATTTACATGGTTCATCAGAGCGAAGAATTTCTCAATTATCGCCAATCATTTATGTGCGTCTTAGAGCGATGGCAACTCAGGCGTGCTTAACTCGAAGTTTTATGTCTAATCGGTTTTATGTTGTCGATTTTCAAACTCTGGTACATGAGTTTTTTTTCACGAACAATCATGCTAGTAATGAGAACGGTAATAACAATAAATAAAGAGGAAAATGAATCATTAGTGATAATAAAGATACTGAATTATGCAAACCTTGTACCTTTTCGGTTCTCTTCCTTCACAACGATTAATGCCCTGAAAATGGTTTATTTCTTGATCTTGACGAGTTTATCCATATCCATTGATCTGTGGAATGTTTGCAGTTCCGAATGTAACTGGTGGACGGAGCGGTTATGAACATGCCCACTCACCCCGTATCTGGTTGACTTAGAGAACGCTCGCATCCTAGTAGAGCAGATCTTACCAGTCTCATTGCATTGTATCTACAGCTGTTCCTAATAAATTATTGATCTGCCCATCCATATTTCTTGTTTCATATGTTTCTTTCATCGTGAAGATGAAAATTTATCTGCAAAGTTGTGAAGTGCATAGTAGGTCCTGATTCTGTCTACGCTTGTCATATTTCGATGATATCATTCTAATAAAGGCGCATTCAGCATAATAGTTAGGGGTGTTCCGTAGCATACGAATAGCCCTAAGATCGCGCGTCGTGGGCTCGCGAAGCATTTCATCCCATCAAGTTTAGCAAACCGGCACTGTCACTGTCTGAGAAAATAAATAGGGATTGGTCAGTTGCTAGACCACTGACATGCGTGGCTCAAATAATGATTATCAGGCATACTGAAATTTGAGCAGTGCTTTGAAGAAAACGCTCTAAATGAAAGATATTAGTAATCTTTCGATAGCGCAATCGTTTCTGATTCCAACGCTGTGCTTATTTCCTGAAAAGACCGTTTCTCTTAAACGCAGCAGGTAAAATGATTTGAATTCCCACCCGCGACCAGTGCCCTCTTAAGCCAACTCACGTGCATATGTGTGAGGTGGCCACGTTCGATAACGCGATGACCATCGATTTTTCGGGGATATGAACACGTAAAGAAAAGTCGCGTCAGCAGTTCACATGTTTCTCTCACGCGCACGCACGTGAATTAGCTAAAGAGGGCATTGGTCATAAGTGGAAATTCAACTTGTTCTACCTGCTGCGTTTCAGAAAAAACGCTCTTTTCAGGACATAAGCACAGCGTTGGAATCAAATTCGACTATACTAGCGAATGATTAGTACGAGTCTGAAAAAAAGAGCTCTATCCGGCGAGAAATATGCGCGTCTGCAACGCAAGGGACCTCCCACTGTAGCAAGGTGAAGAAAAGGCCTTTTCGAAAACCGGCAACGTGGGGCTGTAGCCTGAAGTCTCTGCTTTCAAATGGTTACTAGCATTCTTATAAGAAGTCTCTGCCCAGAGAATTAGGACGGTTTTTTCATTTTTCCCCTCATAACCGAATAAAACAAAATTCTTCTTTTTTTTGCCACAACAGCAGCGATTACGCTGTTGTGTATATAAATATATATGCACATGTGTATACATAGGTGCAAACGTGCGACATACGTACATATATACACGTGTGTATATGTATGTATACGTGTACATACATGCATGTATACGTGTATATATAAACATATAGTATGTCCACGAATGTTGAGGGTTAAGCGTCGAACCCCAACGCGCGAGAGCTGAACCCGTCTCTCAATCCGCCCATCCACTCAGCAATCGTGCCCCAGTCGAACTGGTCGCCTCCGCGGTGATGAAACTCATTCGTACACGTGGCGGCTACGTAACCCTCCGACGTCATCTTGTGATTGCGGCTTCGTAGCCCAGTTCTGGCGCCTTGTTCAGCTACTGCCCGTGTACTCCCGAGGTATTCCGTCAGATAGCCCTTGTTCGTGACCCTCGCTTGACGGGGGACAGACCTCGTCTCAATCTGTGTCGCGATCACGGACTGATCGAACTGCGCTGCAGCTGCTCGTTCTGGTCTTCTTCCACCTCCAATGATTGCTCCCACTCCCATATGATCAGCTATAGATCATCCCTCGTAGATCACAAGGGTTGGGCCAGCCGGTGATCTCATTGATTATCTTGTTACCTTTTTTCTTCCTCTTTTAGTCCCTATCATCTTTTCGTCTTATTAATGGAAAGGAGCTAAATTTAGCCGCTTTTAAGTTGTCTCAGAAATGCAATCAGCGAGACGGAAGCTCGGGAAAGTCAGTGGAGTGTTCTCTCTGTTTTCTTTTGCAGAAAATTTCTGATCCTCTTTGCCATTTCTCCTTTTTTTTCTCCGCCCAGATTCCTTTTCATCCTTTTTTCTAATTCTTTTTTTTCTCAAATTTCTTAAATTTACTTTAAAAGTCGTCTCTCTCAATTCGTTGTTCCAGCAGCATTCGTAGATCTCCATTAGTTCTCTGTGTGTGTTCAGCTCGAATCGATAGTTGAGCAAGTGGTGTTGTCAGAACGTTTTCCTTGCTATTTTTATTCGTTTTTCCGTCGTCGATGATAGCTCAGAATGTCGAGCTTTTCCATTGTTTTTCTCCTTACTTAATATGTTTGTTATCCTTGTTTACTTCAGAGCCGTTTACGAATGGGAGATGAATGCGTTCCATCGAAAGTCTGACCTCCAAAATGCTATGCGGAAGTTACGCTCCATCCCCGCTAACAAAGTGAGCTGTTCTTCTAGTAAATCTCTCAACTTCTCTCTTCACTTCTTAGCGATTCATTTGTTAAGCTGAAAAATTATGCCACAGGAAGTTACTATTCATCCTCTTTATAAATTGCACGTATGGCGCCAGTGGTTAGGAATGCTGTGCGTTGCGCGTGTGGTCGATGGTTCGATCTCAAGCTCAGGATCCACCATGCTCTCATATCCCTACGAGTAGGTGAATTGGTACTAGACTTATCTGTGAGGATAAACAGCATCAAGTCGATGCATCGGTAGGCCACCGCGAGTCATCATCTGAGAGGCCAGACAAACCGTTCATTCACTTCAAAAGAAGCTAGCAATTGATGAATGGACGACGTATCCCTCAAGGGTTAATCAGCTTGGAGGGTGTATTCTTTTCCATTTTACAAGACTCGCAATCAGCGCTGTTTACATTCCGTTCGGTTCCTCGCATTCATCCTCCCGCAAATGTCTTCGAACATCCTTTCATCACTATTTGAGCCAACTTGTCATGTGGTCCGGTAAGAGTCTTATACATGTGGTCTTGAACAGTCCGATACACGTGTTTCGACCTTACAGACTCGTGAGTCGGGCAGAACCCGTCGTCTTTCGCTCTTTTTATACTCAGTTCTTTGTGCCGGCTGACGAGTCTGTAAGGATGAAAACACGTGTCTCGGGCTGTACTAGAGCCCTTACCAGACCACATGACAAGTTGGCTCAAATAATAATGAAAGGATATATTGAAATTTGAGCGTGGTCTTGATAAAACACTCGAGGTGAAGGTATAAGTTGTCTTCAAACATTTTATTACTTTCTTCGGTTGTTACTTGAGGATATCGTCTTCATCATAAGTGTCGTAGAGTGCTGGTCAAAACTGTTCATCTTGCAATCTCGGAGCTAACCGACCTAAGGCGTTCGGTTGATTGATTGCTAGAGAGTGCTGGGAAGGAGATCGAACCAGTCTTTTCTTCCTGATTCATCGCATCAATAACCACTGCGCCGACAAAAAATAGTAACACCTTTATTTTCAACGAAATCCGGCAGGTGCTTTTTTATGGAACAAATAAGATGTTTAAAGATCGGAAACGTTGCCTAATTATTTTGTGAATGGCCACTTTATCGTGGTAATTCGCTGAGCCTTTCTAAAATTAAGACGATAAGGACCTTTCTTTTCACTCACACCTTGACGGTTTATAGTCGGTGTTACTTTTTGCTGCTTCAATTCTGAAGGTGATTTCTTGGAATACTTAGGAAGCAGCTTCCAGCATTTCGCCATAATTTGGCATCATATCGTTGGAATTGTATGGGAAAACATTGCGCCACTTGCGGTGGTATGATCTTGTAATATACCCAATAATGTGGAGTGCTGTGCAAAAACATTTGCGTCAGCCGGGATTCTAACCCAGATCTCATTCTTTCCGGGGAGTGTATGCGTCGGTGGTGCAACGGTTAGCACACGCTCCGGAAAGAGTGAGATCTGGGTTCGAATCCGGGCTGACGTAAATGTTTATGCACAGCCCTCAACCTTATTTGAATAAATCAATAGTCAGTAAGTTTTTTTTATCAACGTAGTACTAGAGTAATCAGGACTTTAGGTTATAATGAACCCTCGTACTGCTATTTCTGTTACAGCTGTGCTTCGATTGCAACGCAAGGAATCCACACGTGGGCATCAGTAACCTATGGTGGGTTTTCTTTCTTGAAGGCTCTTTACTTATCTTTGTTTTGGGGCACATGCCTATCATTCGACGGAATGCCTATCATTCGACGGAATGTATCCAAGAATGTTGAGTGATATCCAAACCTTTGAATCTCAATTGGGAATCGAACCCGCGTCCTTTCTGGTGGAACATGCTAACCAATCACACTAACGGAGACAAGTGTTATGCCAACTTTTTGCGATGTAAGGTGGGGCTCTTGGAAAGGGTGAGATCCGGGTTCGACTTCCATCTGAGGTCCAGTTTTGCATATAATACAACATCATTAGATATGAAGTTATAACACTATATGCCGCTCAAAGAACGGTCAAACGAACGATTTTTCTGGTGATTGTGTATGCTGTTACTTTTAGAACAGTCCACGATAAATCCTCTTTTGTTGCTTTATAACAGTGCTATAATACAATAACTTTATATCCAATAATGTTGAGTGACATGCAAAAGTTTAAGCCTATGACGGGAAGTCAACCTGCGTCTCACTTGTGGAGGGGGGGGGGAAAGATGTGACACCTGGTTCGACTCCTGCCCGAGATCCAGACTTTTGCATATCACTTGAAATTCTTGGATGACAAAGTTCATAGCTGCTTATATGCTATCCAAGAGCAAACGATATCCTCTGCATAGGTGTCTTCTTGTGCATCGACTGCTCAGCAACTCATCGAAATCTGGGTGTTCACCTGACATTTGTCCGATCGACAAACCTCGACGTGAACTGGACATGGCTCCAACTGCGAGCTATGCAAGTGGGCGGCAATGCAAATGCGGTACGTCTTGTTCTCAATTCAGTTGACGAATAGCTGAAGTCTCTAGATAATTCAACAGGGTCTTGTTTATTTATCCATGGAACTTGTACTTTTTGTGTTGATCCGATACTACACACTAATAATCCTTCAAAAATCTATACATGAACAGCATTAATTTTAGATTCAGTTCTTCAAACAGCATGGTTGTAACAGTAATGACGCTCAGATCAAATACAAGAGCAGAGCGGCGCAACTATACAAGGTTAGCTTCTTCGTTGTTGAGGTTACCAGCCGGTCGGAACGGCAGTTGATCGATCGCGTAACGGTATTTGCAAGTGGCACGCGATTTCGCTACCTAACAAGAGTTCTTTCATCTGTTCTGAAAGGAAACCTAAGGTTTTTGATGTAACGCTGCCACTCCATGATTTTATCTAAAAGGTCATATCGTTTTGGGTGTTTATACAACTCTTATCTGCGAAGGAAACTTCAGGAGTTAGACGCGATCTTCTCTTTGCTCTTACAGATTTATATGAAGAACTTCTGAGAGATTAAACGTAGTTCCAGAATCTCCGAGATTTGAGCTATCCAGTACAAAGAACCTAGCGAAGCCCACACACGAACCCTAGCCGAGCAAAAAATGCTCGCTCAGTGTGAAGTACTTGTCTATGCTACAACAACGCACTGGGGAAGCCCTTCCGGGAAATCAAGCATGATTTTTGTGCCAGATTTCAAAGTTTTTGAATTTTCACTAAAATTCTAAGGGAAAATTCTATCTGGGGAAAAGGCCTAGGAAAATTCGTCTTTTTAGAGAGGTACACCGAGAGGTACTCGGCTTATTGATCACATGACAACTAGCACATCTCTCTTTTATACTTCTCTTTAGGAAAAACTCGCACAACTATGTGTAGAGGTTCAAAAGAAATATGGTGACACAGTCTTCATTGACACGGCAGCTGTTGCCGAAGAACACAAAGAGGTGAACACTTTCTAACCTTACGATTGGTTCTTCCTTCACTCTCAGAGAAATCTAAAAAGCACAAATTCTGAGTTCAATTTCAGGAAGACTTTTTCACTCAAGCACTTGTTCATGCCTCACAAAGTGCAACATCGCTAGGAAGTGATGCCTATATAATAAGAGAGGACGAGAAGTCGGAGTCTTGTGGCGAGATGGGGGAACATGGTAGTTCTTACTATTAATTCCAGTAGTAGAAATAGCTGAGAGTTCCGAGAGGAATTGTGATTTACAACAGTGAAACCTTAAATCTAAATGACAAATGTTTAGGACCGAAAGTGGACCACCTCGATTCGGAGCCTGTGGCAACGTCTGCACCGCATCTTACACAGATTCTTAAGAAGCCTGTAAAGAAGACTGGGGTGTGTTTCTTTGGTCTAATTTCATGAACGTTGTAATTACTTAAAATCTCGACAGTCAATTCTGGTGCTCACTATAAATAATTGTATAATTTATATGGACTTTTTCTTCAATCTCTACCGCTTTCTAGCGATGGTAATAGGTTGAGGAGAAAGTTTCCGGAGTTTGCTTATAAAAACTTTATTTAGCATCAATTAAGTTCGAACAAAAGACAATTTAATAGTCAAAGTAGTCTCCTTCTGAGTCGATAACGTTCAGCCACAGATCCTGCCCTGAACTCCTTGAAGTGATCGTAGACAGCTGTCTTTCCAACAGTTCCTTCGCCCCATGCCTCATTGATTCGACGAACAGTGTCAGCGGCATTTGTGCCCACTTTGTACTCGTGAAGCATCAACAGTCGTTTCTGTTCGCGGTTCAGTTCCATCTTGCGGCAGTATAGAAGAATTATACATCAGTTCGATGCGCAAGAAAACGAGCTTTCAAACCATGTGAAAATCGCATATAAAACATGCGAACATGTTAAAGTTATGGGCAAATTCCGGGAACTTTATCCTCAACCTATTATGATGTGAATATACATATAGGAATACTGAGTGGTACGCAAAGGATGAGACACGGGTTCGACTCCGGCCCGGGGTCGAAATTCTGAACACCCATCAATATGCGTAGATGAATATATGAAAACATAATCGACATCTTATCACTGTTAATAGCAATAAAGGTGAAAGAACTTATATAGATTTCCCAGGTAAAATGCTGTCTCGACTGAGCTTAATGCCGATATTTGCTTAGACAACTTCAGTGGTTATATCGAAGAAAGAGTGGTACCAAGGCGGTGGCCTAGGTGGTGTAATGGTAGCACGCGTCCCGGTCGTAAGGGTGAAATGCGGTTGAATTCCATTTGGGTTTGAGTTGTTGCGTACCACTCAGTAGTTAGATCTATAATTAATTGTCTTAGAATACCGCTATACGGGAAATGGACTTGCTGCTTTGTGCTTTAGGCAGCAAAGAAGTCGATATTGGGAGCTCAGAAAGTTAATATCGATTTCGAAGAGTTGGAACAACGAGCGTCTGAGCATGAGAAGAATCGTACTGAGGTATGTAACATTCTTGTGATTCCACTAATTTGATGTCAATTTTCGCACCGTCATAAAAGCGAGATTTAGCATAAGGTGGGAGCGAGCGTATCTCAACCAGAGCATGCGGATACATCACAAAGCGAGCCTATTCAGAAGCTCAGTGCTCGCTTGGCTATGCAGGACATACAGAAAACACTTGAGGTAGGTTCACTAATGAAGCTAAGTCTGTGATGCATTAGTCGACATGTTTTGGAATGAGTCACCACGCTGTTATACTCGTACGAAATTGGTTATGAAAGTTTTCTGAGGTTGAGAAAGGGGAAAGGCAAAGTGGGCGAGTCGATGGTTCGACCGTGCACTCAGCTCATCAAGCCTTCCATCCTTCCGAAGTCGGTGAACTGGTACAGATTCGTCTAGGAGGATAGGAGCACTGATTTGGTGCGCTAATGGGACATCGCGAGTCACTGTAGTGGTCAGATACGCATTCGCTTACCTCTAACGAGGCTTGGTTAGGGCGAATGCATGGCGCTCTTCCCAGGAATTAATAAAAGCCGAGAGCTTATCCTTCGGCGCATGATTAGACAACAAACTCTTCTACCACAAAAATTTATTTCTGACGTTTTTTCTTGTTGAATTTAGTTTTTTTTACATGCTCTATTTAAGGCTAAGGCATCGTCAGATCCACAAAAAGCTGGAGCGGTCGATCGGTTAGGAATGGGCGGATTTGGAAGACGGTGTGCCGCTCATTCTGTAGCCCAAGGAGTCAAGCCAATACGACAAGTTAGTTTCGAGTCAATTTCCAAGCAATTACGCTGTTTTACGAATGAAAAAGATGTCCTACAATTGTGATCAGGCTGATCTTGGGAAACGTGCTGTGACTTCTATATCACCGACACGAAAGAGTGAAGAGGATTGGGAGGTTGTGGATGAAAGGTTGGTGCTAGACTTTTTGCGAGAAAAGCTTTTCCTTTTTCTCCATTGCATACTACTAATCTGTCTTTATAACGCTGAAGAAATTGCAGCGATAAAAGGAATGATGATGATCTTTTCGCTGGTAACTTCTCGACGAAACCTCAGACGGATTTCTTTGATAACTGGGGACGATCAGCAGCAAAAGGAGTTCGTTTCAGTGTCTATGTTCATTGAGTAACGTTGCGAAGTTCTGTGTGATTTAGCGCAGCTTTTTAGAACGACAACAAGGGCCCCAGCCTCCAAAAAGATCGTGTCTGCACCGGTGTCTGAAACTGATATTCAGAAGAAATTTGGCGGGAGCAAAGTCTATCTCGAGTGACATGTATTTCGGTAACAACGAAATGGATGTGGGCTTTGATTCTTCTTACATTTCATTTTTTGTCCTTTTCTCGATCGATATTAAGTATGAATTCGTTTGGTGTACTCTTTCAGATGTGCTTCTACTAGTATTGCTAAGCACATCACTTGTGTTTGGAGCTCTCTTTAGATCAAATCGCAAAACATTTCGTATCGTGGATGCCACAGTGAAATGCGAAGTACCTTCGTTTTAGTGCTTAGTATTTTAGAGGATCCTTTGTTAAGCCTGCCGCTATCTGTATTTTCCTAGATTTCATTAACTCAGAAATGAGTTTTAGATCTAAGGAGCGGCGGAGAAAGTCGATCGCTGAGGTCTTTTCATAAGTCTTAGCGCGTGAGCGGTAAAGACCAAATTTGTTAACTAAAAGTAAATAGTTGCATGGATTTCTTATCGTTCAAGTGCCCATTTCCTTGGGGATATTTTGGCCTACAAATGCCTATACTTGCTCTAAGATAGAGTTGTCGTGATAGCAGATTTGCTTGCTACCTAGGCATGAATGGTGCTTTGGGGAAAATGCTATTGAAGTTGCGCGCAAAAATTAATAGAGGTTTCTGTGGACGGCCCGAGTGTTACGATCCTGCAGACTGTTTATCTTCAGCTTTTGAAATTTGCGAATCACTCCCTAGCCGTCCTTTTTATACAGGCATATCTATCATCGCCTCAAGTTCCAGTTTCCAATCTTAATCGAAATGGGTAAATGCCTCCTCTAGAAGTCGGAAAATAATGTATTCTCTGAGATGTTTTACAGTGAAAAGTGTGAAAAATAGCTAGAAAAATTCATTTGACAAAGCAGAGGATACTTCCAGACTCTAAGTCTTTATGTAGAAAGCTGTCTTAATCACGTTCATCATTCATTTTACAGTACGATACAAAAGCGGCACTTTCACGTTTTGAAGGCCAGTCTTCACTAGGGTCTGCGGATTTGTGGGGGCAAGGAAGCCAACCCACATATTCACAGGTGAAATTTTCGTGTTTAGAATAATTTATGTTGAGAAGTCATATACTTGAGCTAAAACTATTATATGATGAAGTATGTTTGGTGACATTTCGAAGAACGTTCAATGATCTTCAAAATTTTGACCTTATACGGGAGCTGAACCCACGTTTTCACCGATATGGGGAAGCGTGGTTCCAATCGCACTACCAGGACCCTTGTTCTGCTATCGTTCTTTCGTATATCAAGTATTGATTCTGTCATCAGCACCATTGACGGTTTGCCTGGTAACCAACTTACTGATTCAACCCAGTTACCCCTCTCTGGGAGAGTGAGACGCGAGTTTGATTTCCGCCCCGAGGGTCAAAGCTTTACATATAACTCAACGACTATGGATATAACGACGAGATAGGCGTATGTGGCGCAGCTGTAAGAGGTGGTGTGCGTTGCACTCAAGGTCGATGGTTCGATCTCGCGCTCATGGCCGCACCAAGCCATCCATCCTCCTTGGGTCGGTAAATTGCTACCAGACTTGTCTAAGAGGATGAGTAGCGCTGAAACGATACAGCGGTAGGCCACCGCGAGTCAATGTATAGGCCAGATATGCATTCAGTCACCTCAAACTGATGGCAAAATTAAGGGACGATTGCGTGACTCACCTTCAGGGATTGGTCAACGCCGAGAGTTTTTAAGGCTTTGATGACGTCATAACACTACACAAAACCAGTGAAATAAAGTATTATCATAGAATATAAATATTTGGATTGTTTTTGATCTACCAGAGTGAGCAGATTTACATATCATATCTTAGGTTCCCTGAAATGTCTGATATCAAGGATTCATTACGTGCTGGTGCATCGAAGGTTGCGGAAAAGTTCTCTTCACTTTCCATGTCATTCTCAGCCTACATGTCGGTAGGTAACCCTGCCTGGGTTTTTTTCGAGATAAATTTGATTTACATTGTTCAAAGCAGACTTGATATCAGGAAAGAGAAGCCCAGAGAATTGGGTATTTATTTTAGCGTGCACCAGCGAAATCATAATCCCAGCACTTTCACTTTCAGTGAGAGAATTTGTGGTATTTCATTCCATTTTGCTTTTCATTGTGGTCGTGGGAACTTTCGCTACTTTTTTTCTGTTTATGTTGCGACGCTTATCTTCTTTTAGTCCTTGGTTTTTTGTGTTTTTGGTTCGTTAACAGCTAATACTTTGTTGGGTTGGCAACAAGGTGAATGCGGATTCTAATCCTTTGAGGACGGGATTTGAAATTGCTGTGCGCGATTTTTGTCACTAATCGGGTGTTTTTGCTCCGTTTCGGAAAAACCTGCAGATTTTTTTTTACTTTTGACGCTCCATGTTATCCTGTACACCCTTCATGTCTTTGATTCATGCATATATAGCATGTCTAACCCCAGCATGCCATTGTTTGACGCAGCACTAACCGAAGTTAGACCAGGGTCAGAGATGCAGGTGTTGGGGTCCGTAAGAACCGTAGGGGTTGATCATGCAATAGCTAAATATCGGCGATTTCAATATCACAGTCGCTTTGAAGAAGGCCTCTTTAGAACGAAGTAGCAACGATTATAAGATCACGTTCAAACTTGACGCGCATTTTTGCTCGGATAGTGTTTGTGAGTGTCTTCAAGCAGATTTCTAGCAGGCATCAATAGCATAAATTTAGCTATAAGGCTTAGAGAAAACTGGAAAAGTTCATGTCCTTAGGGGTCAAAATAGTGCGTCTGGATAACAGAATTGTACTGAGATTTGCTAGGCTAGGTAGGGACTCTGAACACGTTGACAGAGCAGAAATGTGTTAGAGCCATCTATTGCAAAATCCGCAATTATTGTTTGCCAACTCAGTAGTCTACTATTCATCTCCTATTCTCTTAACTTTGATAAAGTTGTTGATTTCAGGATCGTTAGTTGATGTACGGTTTCATCGGGATCATGTGATGAATATCGGTCCAAGAGATTCGTTCATTTAGAAAGAAATTTACGACGGCAAGCCTAATTTTCAACTATTTCTTGACTTTTGTGACTTAAATCGATCGGAATTCGTGTGATAGAGTTGCAATCCCGACATTGTAATCGTTTTATTTCTATTTCGTGGTGAAATTCATGTGGTCTGCTACTGAGCTGGTTCATGCAATTCTCCTTACTGACTTGTTTTCATTTTCAAATCCCGACTGAGGTTTTGTTAATTTCTTTTTCTTTTGAATGGATCGACTTTTTATAGGGGTTTTGAGATAAATTTTCAGTCAAGATGTAGTATCTAGAGAGATTATGCCAGACTATTGGCTGTGATCCATCCGTATTTTTTCGATATTTGTCGCTTTTAATTGGTACTTTTTCTTATGTTAGCGTTGCTTGTTGTATAGCTGACTTTGTATAATAGTTGGAAGAGTATCAAGGAAGAGTGATAGCGCAACAGGAGCGTCAATAGTGCACTGGCTAAGCGGGTAGTCCTGGAAAAGAGTGAGACGCGGGTTGAACTCCAGCTCGAGAGTCAGGATCTTACGAAATCACTCAACAGTGGTGGACATATGGAGAGGAGCTTTGGAAGTGCGTAGCGGAGATGAGCTTGTACATGTCCAGAAAGCCGTGGCATAATCGCAGAGTGGACGAATGGAGTGGAGGTCTAGGAGACAGAATAGTGGGTGTTCCGGTGTTTTTCATGATAAGTCAGAACGAGGTAATACAGCCGTGACGGCACATTGACTGGCATCGCAGCGGTTTTGACCTCTGCATAGCCTGTAAGAGTGGAGTGGACTTGCAATCTATCCAGTCAAACTTTTCCATAACCCTGGCAGATGGACGTAGTAAACGGATTTTCCTCGAATTTTTGATTATTGCATTTGTCTGCTGGGCTGTGAAGTATTTAGCAAGCTATAGCTATAGACCTTATAATCGAGTCTAGAACAGGCTTTCGTGATACTCCATCAGCGCTCAGTTATTGTACTAGTAAGTAGACATAGACACCAATCGCTCTCAGTACAGTGAAGGAACGCGACTTAAACTAGTATGCGCAAATACGCAATGAATCTCTTCTTTTGAATAGGATATCGTGAGTGGATTGCTAATAATTTTGATCTTTCCAGGCTTTAAGGAAGGCAAACCGCCGAAAGCGTCAGCCGATGGATCATCATCGTGGTTTACTACCATTGCATGTGCCCTTTCCACTGCACGAATATCCTATTCGAAAGAAGAGATTTCTTTGCGAAGTTCGGCCCCAGATTAGTTTGAAGTCGCGTTCCTTTCACTGTACTCAGAACGATTGGTGTCATTGTCAGGCTTACTCGTACATTTGACTGAGCCGCTGATGGAGTATCACGAAAGAACTGTTCTAGAGCTCGATGATAAGGAACCATAGCACGCTTCATCGCTCTTGAATGATAAGTCTTCTGCGGTTCTATTCTGCTTTTTGAAGTTCAGTCTGCCATCTCTTTTACTAATAGTAAAAAAGAGTACTGTAGTATTGTGTGTAGAATAGACTCAGCAATTGATAACCTGGTAACACGATAGCATGTTTGGGTCTCTATGAGGTCTCATAAGGGCACTTATGTAGTGCTAGAACAGGGGCCTGTTTCGTCCTTCTAGAGTCCTCAGTAGGTACAATGCCCCTCGGTTCAGCCGACCCTAGGGGTATATACCCAAAGGATTTTGTCGTCTGACTTGCGGTGATCTGTTATCTCGGCCTCGATTCCTTTATATGGGGTCATATCACCAAGGGATCGGCTGAACCGAGGGGCACTGTGCTACTAAGGAGTTTGGAAGGACGAAACAGGGGCCTGTCTAGCACTGTATAAGTGCTTTTTACGAGACCTCGTAACTGGCTCAAACATGTTGTCATGTTATCACATTATTACTGTTTTGAGCGAGGTCATATAAAACGGTCGAGAGTAGGGTAAGACTCAGCAATATTAACATCATTGTTTAAATGATTGCGCATCTAATATCTGTACATGTCTCCACAGTGCTTTTTGCACTAGCGGATCACTTTAATTCTGGCATTCAGTCGTTTCTCTTGTCTTCTTTCTGAGCGCCATAGAATACTGATTGAGCACCTCTCCTTGCAATCTCGAAGATAGCTGCTATATCGTTCCCATAGGACGGACGTTGGTTGTTGACCATCAGAAAGTGTTGGGATGGGGTTCGGCCTTATCTGCACCGCAGCGAGCCAGCAACAACCACTCGGATACTCATACATGCTTGGCACCAACTAGGTATATGGTACGCGCTGTATGCATGGAAAATTCAGAACTCTTCAGTGAAAAATCATTCAAAGTGAAGTGACGTGGACATTAGTTTCTCTTTATGATGTCAGTATTAGGACGACTTGATGCGAAGATTCATTTGGCTAACGTTTTAGAGTCATCGTCTTCTTCTTCTAACCCGATTATTCGAATCGAAGGCGAAGACCCAGCGCGAGAAGGAATGTTCTAGTGGACAATCGACTCGAATTATCGGCTGTGAAGAAGAATAGAGAAGCTGTAGAAAACGCTAGGCCGAATAAGCCTTCATATCAGCCTCGTCATATTAGCTGAATCATAAAGTAAACTATTATCGACGTGGTAATGGCGAGGTCAGGGGCGCCGTGGCCGGATGGTTGTGATGCTCGTCACGGTGCACATGGAGCCGAGCTTCACCTACTCCTCCCTCCCACCCTCGCCTGCAGTCAACAAGAAGACCCTATGGAACGTCTTAGCCTTGGGCCATCGTCGATGATTGCAAAGAAGACTCACTGCAACCAGCATTCCACGGCGTTCAAGAAGAAGACTATTGAACGAATTGAGTGCTAGAAGTAATGGGATCCTCACAGTGCCATAAAGAAAACAACGAAGGCGGATCAATAAGAAAAATGGCGCGAACCAAAGAAGTTCCTGTCCGTCGAGAGCATTAGTTTTAGTATCAGAAAGTCACACGAAAATCTGCAGCCGTTAGAAGTTGAATGAACTGAAAGCTTCGAGAGTGAGGTTTGGTCCCAATGCTAAGAGTGATAGATTGAAGCTGGATACGATAGCCTATGCACTGCGCAGTCCTGCTGACATCAGTCTCACAGTGGAGCTTCCAATGAGGTATTGCTTAGATTACTTCAAATCCATGGATGTTGAGTGATATGCAAAACGTTGAAACCTCGGGCGGAAGTTGAAACCCGTGTCTCATCCTTTCCGGGGCGCGTGCTAATCACGTGCACTACCAGAGGCTCTGTCTGTCAGTCTTACTCGCTGCTAGAGCGATGAAAATAATAGACGGTAGTCTGAGGTCGATTCGAGCTCTTGTGTGGAAGTAATTGTTTTTACAGGATAAGTGTAATCCATCCAGTTTAGGGTTCTTGTGAATGAATCCCTATGACTCCTTAGAAGACTCACATTTGTAGTATACAATGAAGCAGTCCGAGCTGAGGTTGTTGCCGTTGAACGTCGATGGTGTACCACGATTCGACGATCAAGCGCAGACTGTTCTGGTTAGTCGGTGGTAACCTAAGAATATCCCTACTGACGTTATCATATCTTAGATGCTGTTAGATATAAGTGCAAATTTCATTTAGGTACCCGAGGATGATTTTCTCGAGTACAAGAGCGCCCATGATAGGACGATGATTTTCCTGAATTGCTGGGTTGATCATCGAGAAAAGACCGAGGAAGGACTCCTCATAATCGCAGATGAGGTATAGTGGAGTAGAACTACTTGGACTTTAGATGCAAAAATGGTGAATCATCACATATCTTGCGGGCCTCAGCAATTATACTATCTGTTCCTGTGTCTTGGAAACATCATGAACATATTTCCAAGACCGACTACCGATTAACCCCCGCCATTGAATGAATCACAAGGTAATTTTCTTAATCGGCGCACCCGAAGTTGTTTAAATAGACGATCTATTGAGGTACAGTGTAGACAGTACAACACAGAGCAGTTGGCTCACGTTTCAGCAGTTTTTTCTTTCTTCAGAGCCGGGAAGAGTCAGGTTGATGTGTAGTCTACTCAACCGAATATTTGTAGCCAAAGTACCTTAAAAAAGCCATACAGTAAGAGCGGTCGGTTCTTTTCTGTTAGACGGCGACAAATGAAAAAACGATACGATTCTTTTCGTTGGAGAAACATTTTCCTTTGCAATTTTAATAACCTATTCGAAAGCTGGAATCTCTGGGTACTGCTTTACCTAACCACTTTTGAAATGTAATTCTTATAACGCTTAGCGAAAACAGTAATTTTAATAATTCTTATTCTTGAAAAAATGAAAAAAAACCTGGGAAATATTTCATCACCGCGTGTTTGTCCATCTTTTCTTGTGCAAAAATGAACCGCCCTTATCTATGGATTTCTAAGTAAGATGGAATTTGATGCGTAGACGTTTGAACGCATATTCGCTATGAGTCTTTTGAGTCTAAGTGTCAGCTATTTGAATAAATTGTTTAATATAAGCCTAGAAGTTAACTCAGAAGACTTATAGAATATAGAAAGCGGTGAATATGTTCAAACTTCTTTTGCGCTTGATGCGATAGCAAATCTAAGTTCGGTGTGTTTTTTATACCGAAGATATGGAGGTGTTTGGCTGACTAACTCTACCTGTTCTTTGGCGGATCTGGAGAGGGCGAAAAGGCTTAAATGTCAGCTTATTGATCAAATTGTGTTATACAAACCTCTGCGCTAGCAATTAGTGATGAAGTGGAACCATAGAATCGGTGGTCTTTCCGTAATGCGCTTGAAATGCACCTTGGCAGTTAATACTATGATAAATTCTCTATGATAATTTGAGTTTCTAATGTTCTTAAGGTCCTTTGTTGCTTTTTTGCTACGGATTACGGATTACAAGTCCCTTTTCTCAAACTTAGGTCATCTCAGCATGTAACGAACTTTGCCTTATGAATGTGTACTCGTCTAAAGACTATATATTTTTGACCTAAGAGATTTGTTCATCAATCTGTCTGTTTCAGTTGGACAGATGGGAACATGGCTGCAATATCTCTTCAGTAGTTGGTGGTATAGCCGGGAATCGGTGGTGGAACGGCTGTAATTGGTGGTGTTATGCTAATGCCTCCAGTTGCTGTAGCAGGTGTCACTATTTTGGTTGTTAATCTGCAAGCTGTTTTCTTATCGCTTTTTTGTCGTATTTGAATGAAAGTGTGTAAAATATCAATTAGGTCTTGTCGTTGGTGGCGTAGCAGCTGCCTCAAACTTGGGTACTGCTCTTTTCAAGATGCATAATCTCAAGGTAAATATACTCATCTATTCGTATTCAGCAGTCGATCAAGTATCATGTTTCAGAAGAATGTAGCGGCTGCGAAAGTAATGCTGGAACATGATGAGCAGTTAAGAGATATCTTATTGACCAATGTAACAAACACTTGAGAAAACAACATCGTCAATCCTAGAGGTGCGTTCTCGCTACTTCTTTCTACGAAATAACTCTTTTGAAGACATCATGGGACCGCTTTAGGACCCGCTTAGGGTGAATGGAAGTTTTCTCGCATTAGGGGGTTTCTCCAACGAACTTCTAGCAGTCATTCAATAATTTGGTAAACCGGATTCTAACACTGTGCTGCTTGGTTTTCAAAGACCCTCTGAGTGGACTCTAGCAACGAAAAGGAAAATTAAGCTTCATACTCCAAGTGCTTTTTTGATTCGATTACTCGACTAGGTCCTGTCGATTGCTTTCACTAATTTCAACTCTCATTCGATAGCTCAAATCCAGATGATTTTGATAATAGCATAGGTCTTCAAAAAAATCTTCATATAGCGCTGAAAGGCAGGGAAGATACGATTTCACTTTAATTTCTTCTCACATAAGAGATACGCACGCATTCAAAGCATATGAGTAGGTAGTAATGGAGTATCAAACAACACGAAAAAGCCTAGGTTCTATTCCCTAAAACGGAGAAAAAGCCCTAATTATACAATGGAAATCGCGTGCAGCTTCCGAATCGCGCTTCGCTATCAATCAACTGTCGTCCCTGAAGGGATTGTTGCTGTTGCTAGCTCAGATCAGGTGATAACTTATATTCATCTTTCCAGAAGCATAACATCAATGTAAGTCATCAGATGAATAGCCGCATCGAAAAAGAAGCAGTGATTTCTGGTGTCGGTGTTGGAGCAGTGTCGGTTGCTGGTGGAGGTATCCGCCTCCTGCTTCGAGAATCTGTATGTGAAGATATTTCAGTCCTTCTAATATCAATTTACACTTTCGAATTAATCTGTTTCGAAGTTTGAAAGTCCAATTTTGCTAGGCATCTGTACAGTCAGCCATCGCGAAAGGTACCGTGCACGCAGCCATAGGTATCAGTATCGCAATCGATCTCCTAACAGTTCTTCTCAGTGTGAAGGTTAACTTTCTTCTTTTTTTAGTCCTTAGATAAGTCTGTCTGTAAAGGTTGTGTATATGTTGTGAATTAGCAGGAGATCTGATATCGAAAGGTAGGATTAATGTGTATACTTATGTGTGCACGTATATATATATATATATGTATATATATATATATACATATATATATATCCATATGTAAATACGTGCATATATAGTATATATATATATACACATATAAATATGTAAAGGACAACCTTGCGCTCATGGCTCACCAAGCCATCCATCCCTCTGGTTGCTGGTAAATTGGTGCCAGGGTGGTCTCAGACTTGTCTGGGAGGATAGGCAGCACTGACTCGGTACAACGGTAGACCACCACGAGTCATTGTAAAACCCATACATGCATTCAATCACTTCAAAACCAAGGTAAAAGTTGAAGACGAATGCATGGTGCATCCCTCAGGGATTGATCAACACCGAAAGTTTTATCCTTTTCATGTGAAGGATAAGTGACTCTCGGTCGCCTGGACGCATGTTCCTTATAACTGCTTTTACAATGACTCGCGGTGGCCTACCGCTGTATCGAGTCAATGCTTTTCGTCCTCTCACACAATTCTGTTACCAACTCGCCGATCCTGGACCTCGGAAGGCTTCGTGATCCTTGAGCGCAGGGTCAAACTATTGACAAAGTGTGAGGCGAAAAGCACCTCTAACCACTTCGCCACCGCGTCTACCCATATATGAACACATATATATATACATATATATATATATATTTATTTTTTTATTATTATTCATTATTTATAGATATACGTACACATATGTAAAACGACTGTGTACGATCTTACCTCTCAAGCCTTGCGAAGCCGTGGAGCCACGACCTTTGCGTCTGTAACCTTCAACGTGCTAGCGTCTAACAATGGCGTCGAATGGCGACTGCCATGTTAGACGGAGAACGCTGGGTGTTAGACGCCATTGTTAGACGGAACACGTGAAACGTTGTCTTATTAGACGCAACACATCAAAGGCTGGAGACGTAGAGGCTGTGAGTTCACGTCTCATGAGGGTTAAATGTTGGTTGCTGATAGCTGCGCCATGTTATATCGATGAAAGAGCCCACTTCATGGACAAAACGAGGGTTTAGCTGCCGCCTGAGGTCGGATTTTTGCCAATCACTCATTTCACCACTCATACAAAAACATGGATGAAAAAAGAAACGAAACGAAAGAGCTATAAACAGCAGGAAATGTTCCCTTTCTCAATAATGTGCTTTTTTCGTTTAAATATGACGATTTTTTTGATGCATGGGTATTCTCTTAACAATATAACTTTTTATAGAAGTCTCTTCTGCTACATTTCATCATTTTATCACGATAATATCCCCTCAGTAGCCTCAAATTACCAAGTAAATTCACACATTATAATTGCAACGCGTGATAATGAAGATTCCCGCCGCGTCGCCGCACGCCGTGGCGTGTGGTGTGAGCTTAAAACAGCTCATATCGCTGTCAACAGGTTGAAATTGAATCTTGAAAATTACGACACTGCGAGAAAGTAGCAAGAAAACAAAGTTTTTCAGTAATTCCATTTATATATATATATATATATATATATATATATACATATATGTATGTATATGTACGTGTAAGTATATATGTACGTGTTGTATATTTATTAGATAAGTAATAAGACATACATATAGATGAGATGTATGTATAATAATATATATATATATATATATATGAATATAAGAGCGCATGTGGCACAGTGGTTAGAGGTGCTTTGCGTCGCACACGAAGGTCAATGGGTCGATTTCGCGCTCATGGCTCACCAAGCAGTCCATCCTTCAGAGGTCGGTAAATGGTACCAGTACTAGTCTCAGACTTGTCTGGGAAGATAAACAGCACTGACTCGGTTCAGCGAGAGGCCACCGCGAGTCACTGTAATGGCCAGATTTGCATTCAGTCAACTCAAACGAAGTTAAATATTGAAGAGACTGCGTGGCGCGTCTTCAGGGATTGATCAACGCCGAGAGCTTTATCCTTTTATCCTTCATGTATATGTATACTTATTGCATACATACATACATATATACAATGGCTGTCACCTTAAGTAGGTTTTATGCGATTTTACTTACCAAACCAAGCCCTTGAAGGTGGGTTGCTGATACTAAATCGAAGATTTTGAAGAAAGCGTTAGCAAAGCGGTGGCCTCTGTGCGTAGTGGTAGCTTCTCCCTCACACTGCACACCGGTATGGGTGAAATGCGAGCTCGAATTCCGTCTGCAATCGGAAATTCTGCTTATCGGACATTAGATCTTATCCTGTCGATGGGCAGAGGGGAAGAGAGGAGGTGGCGAAGTGGTTAGTGATGCACGTCATCAGGAATCAGTCTTATCGTTTGACTCGCTTTCCACACTCTCCCGCAGAATACGTGAGTTCACCATAGCTCAGTTGTCCTCCCAATTGCAAGGGAATTCACTCGAGCAGAGTGTTACGCCATTTGTGAAGAACACGAACACCTTAAGCAGCATACGAAAACCTTTGGAGACGATGACGGCAAAGGAAATGAATCAAATGATGGAATTGGTGGAATCCGCATCGCAAATGCGACGGTGGTTCTTACTGGAGTGTACAAACTTCAAACCAAAATTAGTCTTCTCAGAAAGGAAAAGCTCTTATTTCAATTTCTAAGTTTTCTAAGTTATGAGAGTCATCGACAGTTTTTCGTGAGCTAATTTTTGGAGCATTTACAATGCAAACATTGATATGCGTTTTTCTCTATAGGACATCATGAAGGGCTCGCGATCTGAAATGGCTGAGAAGCTTCGCAATATAGCAAGAGAACTAAAGAGCAGCCGTGAAGAAATAAAACACCTTCTACTCTTGGACCCTCTTTAGGATTGCTTCGGATTGGGAGAATGTATATAATATTGGCGACGAATTATATTTATCTACCATTGTATATAACTTCATGTTTTGAGCATGCAGTTTGTATAAAATTGTCAGTACTTCTTCTCTAGTTTTTTTTCCTTTTCTTTGATTTCTTTGTTCGTTATGTACCGGTTATTGTTAAAGATGTAGGACACACTTTGGGTCACTTCTATGTTGTAGTTTACCAACATTTGTTCTGTAATACTTGTTCGTACTAGTCATTGCAGAGTTCTCAATGTACCATAGATGACAATTTTACTAGGGGTAATGTCTTTCTAGATAGTCCCATGAAATGTGAGCCACTGATTCATTTTGACATGCAATAAAATCGGGTTATTCAGTAAGGCCGTTGCAGATTTTTGACAGCGCAGTAGAAGAAAAAAAATTTTGACCTCAATGTTTGAGAAGAGTTGTTATCAGAATTGTAAAGAAAATGGGGAATCGTTCTTGATGGTGCGTTTCATGTCCAAGCACCGGTTTCTTTTTGATTTTAAGTACATCGAGGTCTGTGGTATAGCTATCTCATGCTACAAAGTTTCGAATCAAAACAGAGGAACTGAGGAGCAACTATAAAAAAGTAAAATACCTTTTATTCTTGAAAACTCTCCAGAACTACTCTACTTCGGGATAACGTAATGTATATTTGGAAAGAGAAAAGTTCATCTGCCACTGTGCTTCAGCTCATGTATTAGACCACTTCCAGAGTTGTGCATTATTTGTCTATAGCTTGTGAATTTTCCTTTATTCGTGAGACTTTCTTATTCGCTTCGATTGTTGACGTCCAGGCTAAGACATCATAGGACACATCTTACACCGTTGGATCGCGCAGGCGCGATTCACATGTTGTAGTACGATTTCTGTGGAGGATTAAAAGATTTTTTCGCTATAAAAAGCTCCAGATCCAAAATATATCTTCGAATGTGCAAGATTTCCTTAAACATCCACATGCTTTCATGCATAGGCTTATGCAGCTCATTCCTAGACTTATCAGCGGCTTCGTTTGACAAAATAGAATGGTAATTAAAAGTCTAATCCCACAAAACGATTAAATAAAATTACTTCTGCAATTTCAATATGAAAATTCAAATATTTCAAGGAGATGGAGGAAACAGTCTAAAATTAATACCTAAAATGCGCACGATAACACACAACGCGTGTGAGACACGATTTTATTTACTCTGTACAGCAGCATATAAAAGGCTTTCGTAGGAAACTAACAGACTTTCAAGTTTCCGAGATTTGCGCTATCAAGAGATCACTAGTACTCTAAGGAAAGAATTCTGTCTTAAGAAAACATGTGCAATAATGCGCAACGCATGTGAAACACAATGTTCTTTTTCATGAGAACAGCGCTGTAAAATAGACTTCAGAGAAAAGTATACTTTTGAAATTAATTTTACACAACTCGTAGTTGGTCATAGCTTAGGGAAAAAGCGCTGTTCAGTCAAATATAAGGTCATAATGCTCAGCTTGGAGGAAAGCAATATGATTTTCAGTTCTAAGGCGCTGCAAAGCCTTTCTAAGAAAACAAAGTGACCCAACAAGACCCCAACGAGGAGTTTGACAGAAAATTCCGGAAATTTGCGGACGAGACTTTCAAAACCCTTACTCACTATCGTATTAAAAGATTTCAATCGAACCTCACCGAGCTACAAAAGCGTGGCATTAAAGAGGTTCGAGAGTTGATAAGGGAGGGAAGTATAAGGCTATCAGTTAGTGATAAGGGTGGAGAATTTGCTGTGATTCTCTCGACAGTTAGATATCGCAATAACGAATAAGCATCTCGAAGATGCTTCGCTTTACCGATCATCTTCTGTAAAGGAATTCAAAAGGCAAAACCGCAAATTAAACAATGAGTGGGTCCGTACGGCAAAAGCGGCAGGCTTAAGACCATCTATCATTACTCAATTAAAAATCCACTCACCAACATGTCCTGTCTTATACTTACTTATAAAAACACATAAGTTAGTATCCACTGATGATCTAATGTCTAATGATCCATCTATATTCAAAGTTAGACCTATCATCAGTTGTGTAGGCGGACCGACGGATAGGATAGCATGGTTCTTAACGTTAATAACATCCCAGTTGCTAGGACACATTCCAGCCCATCTGACGAACACTCAGATGTTCTTGGATCGTCTACGTAACGCGAACCCGAACAGCGCGTACGTAGTGGAGTCATTCGACGTCACTGCTCTATACACCAACGTATCGAATGACTCCGCATTGCAAGCCACACATGAGCTTCTGATACAACACCAGGGAGCTGTAAACATGTATGGCTTGTCGATTGAGCAGTTTATGGTCCTGTTAAAAGAGTGCCTGAACTGCTCAATCTTCAGATGGTCCGGGAAGTATTTCGCACAAATCAGAGGGCTGGCAATGGGGCAGCGACTGGCGCCTAGCCTAGCGATTGCCTTTATGTCGAAAGTGGAAGTACCAGTGATGGATCTCCGGCCATTACTCTACTGTAGGTATATAGATGACTGTTTGGTTATCTGCTCCACTCAAGAGGAGCTAGATAATTGCTTTAGATTGTTGAATGAACAGTCAGAGTATATAAAGTTTACCCGTGAGATACCAAAAGATCATTGGCTTCCTTTCTTGAACGTGCAAATAATCTTAAGCGAGAACGGCTACATCACAAAGTGGTACCGGAAGCCAAGTAGTAAAAATATCCTGGTTCACTATCTCTCTTCTCATCCCTCACATACGAAAAAGGCGCTAGTAAAGAACATGTTTCGAACAGCAGCCAGCGTATGTACTGGGGAGGAGCAGAGAGAAGAATCCGTGAAATTGGCTCGGGAAATAGCCACTTCTAATGGATATGAATTTGTAGCCCCTCGGCTTAGGTTTAGAGGAAATAGTGCGCCTCCGAACGAAAACTCGAATGAAAGGAAAATCCCGTTCATACTCCCGTTCTTTTCAAATGAGATTAGTACAGCTATAAAACGCTGTTTGAAAAGAGCGGGTTTAGAGCAATCGGTGGCTCTTATTGAAATACCACCGAATACTCTAAAACGCCAACTAGTTCGCAACCGCTTATATGACCGTCTCTGTATAATGAAAGATTGATGTCCTAACGGCAGAGACGGTGATTGCATGAGCGTAGGTACAGTCTACCTACTCGTGAAAGCGTGTAATGATAAATATGTTGGCGAAACGGGTAGGCCGCTCTATGCTCGCATAGAAGAACACCTAGCTGACAAACGTCTAAATAGACGGAACACCCCGCTAGGAACGCATAGAGAACAGAAACACGACGGAGCTGATTTTGAAATCGAAGTCACCATCCTTGCGCAGGAACAGAAAACATCAGCGCGAAAGCTTCCTGAAGCACTTTGGATTAATACCACCAATCCAACTATGAACTGCAGGGAGGAATGCCTTGTTATCACACGTGATTTGAGTCAGTATATAAGACTGTTATTTTGACGGGTAAGGTGCGTTACGAGCCTATGTGATCTCCTCTTGCGGTGGTCTCCACTTGATTCATTCAGTGGAACACATATAAAAAGCGGTGAGTATGTTGAGAGTTGATTTTGCGCTTGATGCGATTGAAATCTAGGTCTGGTGATTTTTTCCAGGGGAGTATTGGAGGTGTTTGGCTTATTGGATTGCGGACAATTTGACCTTTCCAGGCTCTGAAGAAGGCGAACTGCCGAAACGTCAGCTGTGAATAAATTTTATTGTAACACCTCGCGTTTTGCTTAAAGAAGAAAAACAGTAATTAAAACAAAGTGAAGTCACGAATTCTTGAGATTCAAACTTTGAAAACGATTACTTATAGCTTGTCAAAAACTCTGTTCAGCGAAAGAGGTTTCTTCAAATGTCTCTGCCCAATAACAGTAAGACACCATTTTTTCCCACAGATGCTGCTTCACGGCGCAGATAACGATGGTAATGCAACTGACCACTATCATGACCAGATGGTGGCTGTGGTACCGTAACCCAACCCAGATTCTCCAAAATATGGCGGTGTCGACTTTGCGTGCAACTGTCGTATCCAAATGTATGTCCAGGCGAGCTCCAAGATACAACAGTCATTTGGCAATGACTTGACTTGAAATAGAAAGAAACTAAATTAGTAGATCATAAAAGTATGAAACATCGGATAAATCAGGAGATGTTGAGTGTTTACTAACATTCGACCCTTGGCGATATGTGAACTAGCATTTGAACATTGCACGATATTTTATTCAGAGCGCAAAAGAATACTGTGGTGGAACTGGTTTTCGCTTAGCATTTCGATTGAAAGAGCACAGAAATCTTACAACTCACAACGAATACAGCGCAGAACTGCTTATTCAGCTCATTCAGCACTCATAAAAATTCATCATGGAGCCAATGATTCTACAGCGCTGACGGTGCTATCAATTTGTCCTTCGGAAACACACAAAGCAGAATTATTACGTTTCGCGTCGGATAATTCTCTCTAACCTACTAATATTGAGATGCGCCTTTCTTTCCTTCGACTGTAAATGTATTATCGCTCATATGGGGATTCATAAGCTTTCCACTGAAATTATTCACTTGCAGAATCCTGAGTGAAATGTTTTCCAAACTGACACAGTCAGATCGTCCTTTTCTTAATGGCCATTCTGCCAACTGGCCCATGAGTTCTTCTGTTATGTCGCAGCCAAACTGCTTGATTAAAACTAGACGGTCACCGACATGAGTGAATAAAATTTAAATATAATTAAATTCTCAATTAGGAGCAACTGAAACCACTCACGCTAGCGGATACCCTTGCAGTGTGTTGCATTTTAAAGACCAAGTGACGGTAATTTGCTTTAGAGCGCCGTTAAAAAAGCATTGAATTACATTGTTATCCTGGTCTAGCTATATTCATGGATAAATTAGGTCTGTGTCTGTCTGCAGGTTCATTGACTCAGTTGGTAACCCTACATTGGTTCGCACTTATAACCGGAGGATACTTATTACAAATCGACGATGTGAACCACTCAACTCATTATCTGAATACTTCAAAAATCTAGGATTCGGAATAAGTCGACTTGTTATCTCATTATGAGAAAGCAGCTTTTCGGATTATTTCAATACGTTCTATCGAGGGTTCGGGCCGTTTTGAAAATTCAATATGATTTTTTGCAATAGCATGTTCCGAACAAAAGACAAAATTAATAATCAAAATATTCTTCATCGACATCGATAACTTCGTGCCACTTTTGGAGCAAGAGATCATTGCGTCGACTGTGGAACTCATCCAGTTCGGGAGTGAAGAAGTTGGTGAAGTCGTTTTTTAATGCGATTTGTCCTTGAAGCTCTTGTTGCGTGAATTGTGTTTGAGCGGTCGGAAAAGTGATAGTCGCTGGGTGCCAATTAAGGCTGTATGGTGGATCGTTCAGAGTCTCTCATGTTCGAGATGGTTTTGAAGCAACAATCAAAATCTTCTGTAGCATTCGGCATGTCAGTGAGTTGACGATCAACTTTCTGTGAACAGCTCGAGAGACTGTTCTTTCCAGCTTTCAATCTCGCAACTACTTCTTAACTGCCCTTTCTGTAACCGTACCATCAGCCCAAGCACCAGTAGTCATGCACTCCGCTTCAGTAGCATTTTCCCCTACGCGCGATTTCCGGCATGAGTAGCAAGCAAAATTGCTCCCAAGACAACCTCATCTTAAAGCAAATATAGGCAAGTAGTATACAAAAAGTTTACAGGAAAGTGCGCAATTGAACGATGCCTAAATTATACAATCTCGTTGTGAAAATCATATCAAATTGCCAAAACGGCACAGACTTTCTATGCAGCTACTAGTTGGTCGTATTCGAAAATTCGAAGGAAAAACGTAAACCACTGTAGAGATCGCGACCGTTACACGAGTAGATTTAGGCTTCACTATACAAAATGTGCAGTAAAAAACATTGTTTTGTCTGCACATCACAGGAAAATAGCGAACCGTTAAGTTAATTCCATAAACACTCAGCAGATGAGAGACTGAAACGTCAAAAAGGTGACTAAGGAAGCCTCAGCTCATTGTTATGTCAGCAGCGTTCTTTACACCGTCCAATTACTTTCTCCTTGCGATACATCAACTAGGACTTGATGCATCAATGCAGTATTCATTCAGGAACCTATTTTGGCACGCTTTCCTTCTCCATCCTCGTATAGTGGGACCTTGGCACCATATCATTCCTGGTCTGATAATAAATATTCCGGAGAAAATTCGTAGGAGTTCTTGCTCTGACCATTAGTTGGGCTCTTTGCCAGCTAAGGAAACCCCATTATGTACTAGATGTAAGGGACTTATGAATGCATAATAGGTTAAACTGCGCGACCTCTGCTTCTTAGAATTTTGTTGATAAAGAAGTTTCACACAACAAATTGTGCTTCGTTCCGTCATTTGATATCTTTTTACAGGTTATCTTACTACATATACATTTCGACGTCTATTGATTGCGAACATTTTTTTTTTCAAGAAAGTCAAAATTTTATGTTGCAGCATCACAAATCAGAAGGTGGGAATCGATTTTTAGCCGTGCCGCTTTAGGAATCGGCGTAATCACTGAATTTCTGTTTGGATGGTCTCTTCCTAGAAATTTACTCAACATTTGGCAACTATACTAACCCCTTAACCTATTCTTGCATGTTCTGAAGAAGTAGAATCCGTCGCAAGATGTGTTTTGAGAAATTTTGCATCAAAATGAGCAAGTTGTGAATCCTTCCAGTTTCTAGGAAAGCCAATGAGTTTCCAAGGGAACGTCGCTCAATCCAGATCCATATGTTGCCATTCAACTATCTAGCACGAAAGGTAGAATGACAGTTGAGCTCGTAATATTCTATTAGGTAGGAGAGAAAGATAAAAATTTTTGGAAACATAGCGAGACGTTTGATCGGTCCATCGATAATTGCTATTCTAGCCACAATCGCGATAGTGTTTGGATGTGGAGTGATGCCTGCATCACTCTAAGATTCTCACTGCTTTTAAGGATGTATTTGAACATCATTCAAAATGATTCTATCTGACACTTTATCAGTACTCAGAATGTATCGTGACCCAAGGTTTTGCTCAATGTTTAAATTTCTATTAAAAAATTCTCAAATGTCGTCACAGCGAGCACGAGAGCCTTCACCGTCAGTGGCTTTACATCTTTGCTTGTTCCCATGGTCTGCACTACTAAACTCAATGTCCGTGCTCGAGTCTCTGTTATTTCAACTAGCGAAGAGGCAGCTTAGACATTTGTACACCGCCTTGTAAAACAAACAGTAAGATTATATTTTTACGAAACTTTGAAAGTCTAAGAGACAGGGTAAGGCTGCAACTCAATACGAAGTTCATCTTATTGAAGACGCTCTCAAGTAGACCCCACCAAGTAGCGAAATAATTTGCTCTCCAGGTTTTTAATGTCCTTGAAACCCAGGCTCGTGCTGCACTCTTGCCCCGTTCGCGACCGCAGCATTTTGGTCAACTTGATGTTGAAATCAATTACGAACCATTGCATTGCAAGGATATCATTTATGATGACATGGACAGGGGTGACTATTCGACACTGAACATTATTCAAAGATTTGCGGCAAAGATATAAAAGACTGAAAAGCAAAACTGCTCACGTTATTGTCGAAAAGCAAAGCGATTTACCACAAGTTAGTAAAAAATCTTTTACAAAAGGAGAAATTTTCAAGATAGCAGCGTGGGGTCTTTTAAACTAAGATTGTTTTCATGCTTCATCCTCATCGATATACTAATGTATGTATCAAATGAAGATTTAGAATGCTTAAAGGAGTGAGGAAATTAATTTTTAAACCCCTTTGTTTTTTTAGTTTTCTAGAGCTACAAATGGAGGTGTCATTCCAAGACTTCTGGTGTGCTGCAGTGAACAAAGGGGAACAAAGGTGCATCACCGCCGCCAGTACAGTAACAGGAATCTGTATTCATGTAATGGTTAATAACGCGGAAAAATGCACTGTTACCTCGGAAAATGGCGACAATAATGGCTATCAACAGCGCGTTCTTGACATTTTCAGGAAATCTCAGGGTTTGGAATGCACTAATTTTTTTACCTTCGCTTTTGAACTGAAAATAGTCCGTCTGGTCTTCAAATGTCATCATGGCGAACTGGTCGAAAGTGATGTGGCAGAGTGTATCGGCAGAGCGGTGCAAATATTGGCAGCCGGTCCATTTGAATCACAATTCTGCTTGACAAGAGCCTTTGTCGGTGGAAGTAAACGGAGTTTGAAATCTGATGTGTTCAAGAAACATTGCTGTCTAAGCAGTTGTTGTCTTATCATCAAAGCAGCAACAAAGTGGCAAGTCACATCAGTGTTGACTACATGTAGCAATTCAATAAAATAAGTTTAAGTGTGTGAAGTGACGTATTTTGATTTAATTATCCTTCGGCTTTGGTTGGAAGATTTTCGAATAAAAAGTTAGTAGATATGGAGTGGACAATTGAAATGGGGTCTACTTTAACAGCATTTGAACCTTATGTTGGAAATTTGATCATCCGCCCATGGAAAAGCAACCATATAGGATAGCCGTTGCTAGATAGTTACATCGAAAATGAGACATTTTACACTTACATGATTGGGCAATATTCCCACTGCTGTAGAATTCTCGAAAAGAAATCTGTCTGAATGCAAAAATATCCTCATAACCTGACAGTATTTACTGCGGTTGGAAAAGAAGTTTCAGGACAGTTTGATAAGCATGAGATAACTCACATGCTAATCATGAGAATATTACATTTTCTTATGTGGGACTTTCCCTCTAAAAACTTAAATATTGGTCGTCTTCATTTTCACCTTGTTAAAAGCCTCCGGCATGTCCAACAATACAATCAATGTTCGCCTTTCATTGCGTCATAATTGGAAGAAAAGGCCTTTCACTGCAATCTGCAGGCGACGAAATCAGTGAAGTTGAAGGGGAAGGTACAACAAGCAAAGCTGGTGCTATTGTCTATCTCTGTTATTTGCAGATAGGCCGAGTCTTTGACAATCTCAAAGAAGTACCCGGTGTTGATCAACGGAAGGCGTGTTTTGATGCAGCAAGACAATGTTAGACCGCACACTGTCAATAATACCAAAAACAAATATGATGAAAATAAGCGAAGTCAATGTTCCGTCGCATCCTGCCTGCAGTCCGGATCTCACTCCATCCGACTTTCGCCTCAGTCCCCATCAATGCAACACTCTTGAGTAGTCGCCGTTAATCGTTCAGTAGAATTGAAGAAGCATGTTTAGAGTTCTCTGAATCAAAGTCGAAGAAATGCGACAATGATCAGATTCAAAACTTGGGCGGGTGAACGCAGGAAATCGTGGAAAACGGTGTTTAATGTGAAGAGTAGTTGTTACAGTTTTTGTTTGGAATATGCCTGAAATATCAATTTCTTACAGGAGTCCTCCGACCAGCCCGCCAGCCGAGAATAGCGTCGTCCGCTGAGGGTTAGAGCATTATGATAAAAAAACATATTTAATGTTTTTTAAAGAAATTGTGCATGGTGCCTCTAGTGCAGGACCTACGTTTCGACTTTCTAGCAAGCCTCATAAGTAACTTGTGCCTTCCTCGTAAGCCTCCGAACATGATACAATGCACTTCAAGTGATTGATCATTCAAAATGCAGTGTGGTTTACAGTCGATTGTTCGTGGATGGTAAAAATTTCATAGATAGAACGATAGGTTGATAAAACCTCATTACTCTGCTAACTTCTTCAAACGGTGCCTGTATGCTTCAGTTGAGTTGATTTTTCATTCCAACCAGCATTCTCTATATGTTCCTCAACTACCAAGTAAATTCTTCCTTGACTTCACTGCTCTGCGATCATATCGATGTGTACTTAAGCTTTCAGCGGCATATTCGGCCGATATACGATCTCAAGGGAAAACGTGAAACGAAACTGTTACAGAAAAAGTGCAGTTACGGCTCCTTGATATTCTAAATAAATGTTCAGTGTACCAGCCTCAAATGGTTCATTCTGTCAACGATATCAGTTGAAGACAACGGACAAAATAGATCATGATAATGCTATTTATAAGGGCTCTGAACTTTTTCCCTTGTAATACTGCGCGCTAGTTTGCGTGGTACTCACTTGGTATACGACTGTGAGATGGAAAGTGTGGCGCAGATCTCATTTAAGGGCTTATTCTGCTTTTGAAAAATGGTAGCATGATGAGAGAGACGTATCGCATTACACAAATGTTCGAACAACGTGTTGTTATCTGGAACGGTTTCTAGCCAATAGAACATGGAGGTGAAGAGAAAAGGGAAGAGAGACGGCGGGAAACAGATTTAAACCTAAGCTCACAGATAATCGACGAGAAACTAACAGTTAGGTAAATATCTCGCCAAATCAAGTGAAATGCGTTCTACATAATCCTGCTCAATCTCTTGTGTGCCAAGTGATACATATGTGTGCCGCCGCGCGCGGAGCAAATTTTGTAGTTCCGCACGCTGCGGTTTAAATTTGAAAATAATTCAGTAAAAGGAAGTACTGAGGTAGCAGTAGCTTAGAATACATTGTATTTCGAAATGTTTTCATGCTTCTTTTCACGATGTTAGGCATATTTGACTTGAAAGTACATTTCTGACAATGGACGACTTCTCAAAAAATTCTGTAAGCTTTCAAATACGTGGTCAGAGCAAGCTTTGATAAAGTTTCCATCCATAAATCCAGGCTCTCGTTTACCACAAATGCGACGATGAATAATGTTTCTATCAGAATGTGTGCGTATAAGAGAATAAGTTCTTACCCATAATACGTAGAACAAATCCTCTTTTACAATTATATCAAAGTCTTAACTTCTTAAGTCTACTAACAATTAGAAATGATTTCGAATCATGGATGACTGACCTAGTATTGCCAACGTGATGTTTTGAGAAAACTACCACATTGTCATTGTAATGCAATGCGCTCGCCGTGCGTTCTCGTCGCTTGCCGCATGAAAATATAATGCAAGATTCAAAAGCTCAACGAAACTCTAATTCACTACTTGACCTTCTATAATACCTGCGTTGAGCGATCTTTGTGATACAAGTTGTTGGTATAAAACGCTCTCTTTCGATTAAGATTTATTCAAAGTTGAACGGCGCTTTTTCGACATAGATCTTGGAGTTTCCTCTATCGAATTTTGCTCAAAGTGGTCATCTAGACTGGTATGATTGCGAAGTAAGTAATGGTCATCTGCATTTCACTTTCTCAAGACTTCTCCTTGATTTATAATACGCAAAAGTAAGATGATGCAAGAAGTTTGCATTATTTGAGGAACGACAGATGCATTTGAAAGGTGATTATTTTCTTACTCGAACGCTTCTTAAGTTTTGGTCGCTACAACTACGTTAGATCTCCTTGGAAGCAGTCTCTCTTTTAGAAAAGCATTCGCATTATGACGTGTGCAGGTGTCATGGTGTAAAATATTGTCAGTAAGTTCCATGGCTATTACTCCGACCACGCCTCTTTTCATCAAGTGCATCTAAAGTATAAGCTATATATCTTCTTATAGAACAGCCTTTTTGTGTGCAACATGACACCAAGCTTTATGCTTGTGACTTTCATGTGGTAATCATAGAGCTACTGCATGTTGAACTCCAAATGACCTCTTAAAGCGACAAAAGCTTGAGACATTCGAGTTTTCTGTGATCTTATTACAGAAAGATAACATGTAGAAAATCGACGGAAATTCAGATACGATGTCTTATTCATGATGCTTGATGCGATCATGCTCGGCCCAGCGTAAGCACCAATCTTTGTAAAAAACGAGTTAGCATAATATCTTTTCAAAGCTATTCACTTAGCTTCACCTAACAGATATTTCACTTTTTGTTTTGCGGACGAGCAAATCTTATTCAATGCTTTGAATAATGTCACAACACCTTTTTACTTTTAATTATTTATTTTCATTATTATAGTTATTTTTCAGTTATTCATTTATGAGTCTCATTCTAGCTATCTACTCCGAATCTTTTTTGTTTGTTTTGCCCTTGTAATACTTCTCCAAGCCAATAATGAGGCAACAGTGTGAGTCTTGTCGCATTTCATACAGAGAGAAGCTCTGCTCGTAATCCTTCATCGACTCAATCACCTTCTTGAAACAATTCTATTTACGTTGTCACATTGTACACTTCAATGTTGCATATCCCATTGCTCTGACAAATGAAGACATGTGATTTTATCAGTTTATTGCTCCTTTAATGCTACATTGATTTCAAATTGACAAAAAATGTGTGTCTCAAACACATCGAAATTGAACATCAGTTTCCACTAATAAAGACAGATGCTGAAAAGAAGTGTGATTCGAACGGGCCCGATGTCAACATTCGAACTGCTCTGTTCACTACACTTTGCTACATTGCTGTCGACCAATTCGCCATGATGATGTTGGTGGTCTATATAGATTTTTTCTCCACAAAACGACTCTGTATGTAAACAAAGCTGTTCAGACCGAGAGAGATCCCAAAATTTTCAGATGTGTATAGGGAATTGCCGCTACAGTCACACATCCCCATCCTCCTTGCTTCATAGTGCACAGTCCTGTCACCGTGTTTCTGACGACAATGCAGCTCTTTCCCATTTCGTCGGCTGCAACGAACGACGCGTTATATGAAAAAATCTCCATTTATCACAACAAAATACTTGAAAAGCGAAGAAAAAGTCAAGTACTGATTTTTTCTGTTCCCTCAATAACCGTAACACAATTGAAACTAGATCACTTTCATGAATATAGGCATGGAAAACTCTTTGATGTGTTTCTTCATTATAAAGTCTTGCTATAATCACCTCTATGACAGTTGTCTTCTAGTGCTATGAAATTTTTCATTTATTTCCAAAAAATCTGTCTTTTCGGGCCTCAATAAAGAGTAACTATACCATTAATTTTTGAATGTCTCTCAATTAGACTGTCGATTGAAAACCCACGTGGACTGTTTATCTGCTAGACCGAGAGAAACTGCCTGGCATAGCAGTGGTTCGTAACTGATGTTAACAGTAAGCTGACTTAAAATGGCCGAGACCAGAGCGTCAGGCAAAAGTGCGTTCTTAGCTTGGCTTTCAAGAACATCAAATACCTGAAAAACTTATATTCGCATTAGCTTGAATTTTTCGGAGCTGTTGTAAAGTACAATATCCCGAGCTTGAAAATTTTCAAAAAATAACACGAAAGAAAATGAAGATAATAAAATATTCGAAGCTGTGTTGATATATATAGATAGACAAACCGTCCGTAGTTTGGAGCTTTCTTCGTAGGTATCTCAAACCGCATAATGAGAAACACTGAAGTTCTAAAGTTGCAAACTAACTGTCTGCATCACAAGACGTTCCACAAATGCCTGAGCTTTCCCCTTGTCATTCGCAACGCCATCAATTCGAGCAGAGACCATGGGCGTACTAGTGTAAATCATGGCTACAGGCAAAGTGAAACCGGTGACGGTGAAGTTCCTCGTGTTCGCTGAAAACGAAAATTCCTAGTTTTTCTTAGCGCGTAATTCAAAAATCAAATCGCTATGTTGAACTGATTTTGAGCCTATTATCTCTTCTCGTAGAAGTTTCAAGTTTTTACATCAACAGAATCCGATAGCGGTACATTTGATTGCTAACGAAGTCATAGATATGATCGTTCTAACTAAAGTTCATATTACAGAATTAAAAATTTTCATAGTATGAGAACTTTCTGTTTATTACCTTGACCGGCAGGCAACACTCCACATCCCAAAATAGTTGAAATTGTGGTCAGCAATGAAAGCACAGGGAAAACTGCTGAAGTGTCTGACATATTTTTGTGAATACTAGCTTTTTCCACCTGGATACATGCGCCAATATTGTGAACTTAACTGATAACAAATTTTTCAACTCTTGCATCACATTATTCAAGAAGTCTTAAAGTATCGGTTCGACAGCTTTTTGAGTTTCCTCAGAGCTCTATGAGTTTTCAACAACTAATCACGAGCAAAATCGCTGCAAGCTTTTCGACCGATTCTGCTATTTCGAATAACGAGAAAATCGATTACTGAAGTTAGTACATGTCCATTGTTCGAGAAAAAAAAAACGAGACACACGCGGAAGTGATAAATTAGAAGAAATTTCATTGAATGAGTCATTCTCTTAGGTGCCATGGCTTCAATTGGTCCTCGACATCTCATTTGTAATGCTGTGGCATAAAGATCCAATAGTCTCAAAAAAATCTACAGTCGACAAAACACGTGCTTCAAAGTGCAACCTCGAAAGATAATCTACAAAAATGGTACCAGCTAACACAAACGGAGTACAGCTGTCGATGAAAACATTTTGGTAACACGGCTCTAGAATGCTTTGTGTGGTTGCTAATTCACAGATTTTGTCTGTAAGCTAAATGCGAAGCTGCTGCAACACAAATCAATCGACAAACCGACAATAAGGTAATTTAGCCTTTTTAAGAGCCTGGAAAGATAAGGTGCCCGCAAATCAGTCAGCCAAACCTTTCCGTTAGCGCCAAAGAACAAAATCACTAGACTTAGATTGCAATCGCATCAAGCACAAACACCTTTTCAACATACTCACCGTTTTCTACGATTCTTTCCACTGAGTTTCTCAAAACAATGACTGCTAGAAATCACATCACATGGATTGCAGTCACATGGATTGCAGTGTTAGTTAATTTACCTTTAATGCTCTAATTTGCCTTAACCATTTAGTAAACATACGTCAAGTCCTTAAATGAAACAGAACTGACTGATTGCCAAAGCAAGAACTTTTAAAAATTGATTGAAGGTCTCCAGAACAGAAGGCAAATATAACTGGCACTTGATATTCAGTTGATATGAGAAGTCAACGAGAAGGCGTTCACAATTGGCCGTGACGAAACGAACTGAATTGCAACAGGTCGTATCATTGGTCACAAGAATTCTATATTTTAATCGTTTCACCTATCTGTCGAAATGGGAAATCAAAGCAGATGTTCGCAAGAATGTGAATGAGTTCACGCCCGGCCCGACTGAGGCTTCCTTAGTCATCTTTCTTGATGTTGTACGTTTTACATCAAGGAGGATGGTTTATAATGGGAACGTCGTCTTCATCTCGTAATATCTCCAGGAAGTAGAGACAGAGCAAAATTTATTTCTGCACATTCACATAGTGAAACGATAATGAAGTCTTATTCCATTAATGTAACGGTTAACGATCATTCAGTTGTCTGTCGCATCTCTGACAAAGTTCTGCGAAGTATTTGAACAATACAAAATGCTCTGTTGCAGCAAAGAATCAGTTCACATGAATTTATACGCGAATTTTCCAAGTGATCTGTGCTTAACTGTCGAGAAAAAATAGGCTTACAATTTTTTCATAACGATTTAAATAGCCAGGGAATTAAGGTATTGACTTCGATTTCGCTATAGAAATCGGCCTATGAAAGGAAGCATCTTCGGAATGTTTTTTGTGCAATATTGAACTGGCAATGAATAGATATAAACCTGAGTCTTGATTAGTGGCAATCATTTTTAATCAAGTCGGTTTCGAAACGCCATGTAAGCTACGTTCCTGTTTCTCGATAAGATTAGAATGGTCTCGGTACGACTGTAGTGAAACTTTTCTTTACATATAAGCGAGACTTGATATCAACTGCATTGTTGGAGTCTTGCTGTTAAATGAAGGTTGAAAGGAACAGCAGTAGTGGTAAACGCCTCAGTACCTTGCTACTCTTTTCTATTTGATAGCTTACCTCACATGTGAGCTGCGTTGGACGTGAATCGGGGACAATTTGAACAGCGAGTAGCGCACTTAAGAAGAGTTACCTCCTATCACCACGACAAGTTTTCAGCCTATTATTACTTTAGTGCGGCTCATTTGGTCATTAATAACGATGCATCTAATACTATAAAGGTCGTAGAAGCAATTAATTACTCATCAGTCTTCTAGTTTCTCTGGGGAGTGACTTCAGCGCGCGACATACAGTTGACTAAGCTGGTGGCATAGGATGGTTCTGATGTTCCTTTTGCTAATTTGTGATGATAATTCTTCCTGACTGGCCATATTTCTCTGTCTGACCACCTTTTTCCTATTGAATGGGAGAAACTGTCGCGGCAGAATCACTTGTTTTTTTCAGCAACTCAAACAAAACAATAAAAAAACTACCCAGTGAGCTCAATTTGATGTTTACGACTCTGTTTTGTAGAAGAAGTGCTAAGCAGCGTTACCTGCGCTTTCTATTTCCGCACATTTGCGTGGGAAAGCGTATCTGCTCACATTTCAATATGAAGTATTTTCGTTGAAAAACTGGAGATGAAGGTTTCCTTTTTTGAACTGCGCTATTGCAATTTCGCTATCATATAACTTAAATACTCTCCAGAACGAATTGCGAATATCACCTGTGGAATTCTGAGCGAGAGTTCTCTAAAATATGGCGTTAAACCACATTCTCTGAGTAGTAAATCTGTCAATCAAAGCACGATTTATTCCATAATCCAGATGTTGAAATGATATACTTATAACGTGCCGTTAATGATCTTCGTGCACTCAAAATAAAGCTAATAATCAACGTTCTAAATCCAAGTAAGATAACTTGAACCTTTATAGCTGACAGGAGGTTGGTAGACGGCGTCCAAATTTGTTTACCAACCCCGTGCCAGCTATAGCTAATTTCGCTGTTCTTGGTTGTTTCTAGACGAGAAGCAACTAACCCCACCTTTTATTAGATTCCGGTGTTAATATTCAATTCACTCGTTACTGGATTAGCATACACGAGTGTTATAACTTTTTTATCAGAGGTAATGACTTTGTTGGATTTGTCTTCATCACATCAACGATGAAGTGAGTGTTCAGTTGACATGCTTATCAACTGTGCCGTAAGGTGAGCAAGCTTATGTGTTGCACGAGTAGAGTAATTCTCAGCATCGATTTCATCATTAGTTTCAGCTACACTAGAGTATCTCAACGTGATCCGGAATATTCATATTTTATAAGAGATCGTCAGCGGGAATGAGGCGTTTAGCGGATAAGCAAAGGTGGACTATGATAATACTTCAGAAAAGATCATCGTTAAGTACATTGGGGTTTCAGCCTAGCTGTAACACTTCAAAACATATTGGCTTTTCTACCACAAGCTTGCTATTCTTCTAGAGTGCTACATATCACATGCGTAGCTGAATTTTTGAAGCTCAAAGTAGTTTCCTCGTAAAAAAAGCACTTACATTTGTAAACCAAGTCTTTTGTGGAGATAACAACTTGTTAAATAACATCACAACAAAGTTTGCGAGGATGTACTAAGAATTGTTGGAAGCTACACAGCATTTCACATAACATAATTCTGCAAGATAATCACGACTAAGTGATCTCTGACAAAAGAATTGAATGAAATTCGCTCAAGTTGGTGCAGTATCGTACTGAAAGAGCAGGACAATAACGTTTGCGAAACTGTCCGTGACTCATAATCACAAATTTTGCATAATGGAAGTGCTACAGTACGAAAATTTTGATACGGAAGTGCTATAATACAATTTGCTCAACACGGAACTGTTAGAACGCGGAACTACTTATTCAGCTTCCATCATCGTTCATATAGTCTACAGCGCTGACGCTGCTTCGATTTTTTCTTGAGAAAACAGACATAACATAATAGTTACGTCCTGAGTCGGTAATTTCTTTTCTTAGCAACATTTGACTAAACGAGATACACCAATTACGTAGATTAATGCAACACTCTTAGTGAAAGAAATGTTTTCCAAAAAAGAAACTTCTAGTTTGCACTACTAAACGTTTATCAGAACCAAAACCCCATCCATCCCATGCTGTATAGCATTTTTTTTTGACGAGTCTACAAGATTTCCTACCTGCTGGAAACGTTTTGAACCATTGGTAGACAGCACTTTTCCTTGACAATTCCCAGCAAGATCACTTCGAAAATTCGGGTATTAGTTCGGATAAATTGAGTGCCTGTTGCAATAGTGGCATTTCGTAATGTTCAAATACTTGACAGAACTTTGTCAGAGATGGGCAAACAAGTGTATGTTTTGTAATCGTTACACTAATAGAATAAGACTTCACTATGTGAATGTGGAGAACTAGAGTCTTGCTTTGGTCTGTACTTTCTGAAGAGGTTACGAGATAAACACAACGCGCTCTTGTACAGCCGATACACATGTTTCGACATTACAGTCCTCGTCACTTGGCAGAACCCTTCATCTTTAGCCAATCCCTCGGGAGCTCCTACTCTCTCTATGTAGCGGTAAGTGACGACGAACATGCTTACACCGTCTGTCAAATGAAATCATCACCGAATAAACAGTGTCATACACTCGATTGCTCTTGTGAAATCATCGCGAACAGACAGTGTTGTACACCCGATCAAGACTGTAAGGTCGAAACACGTGTATCGGACTGCACAGGAGCCCTTAACAGACAACACGATATGATTGATGGCTCAGATAATGACTATAATACATATTGACATTTGAGAGTGGCCTTAATAAAACACGGTATGAAAACGACACGCTTCCCTCTTTTATCAATTCACCTTATGGGAAACTTACAACATCAAGAAAGCTGACTTAGGAAGCCTGAATCGGCCGGGTGTGAACTCAATCACATTCTTGAGAACTTCTACTTTGATTTCCCATCTCGACGAATGGATTAAACGAACAACATATAGAAACTCTTGTAACCAATGGTAAGACTTGTTGAAATTCAGATCGTTTTATCTCGGCTAACCGTGAATGCTTTCTCTTTGAATTTTCATATAATTGGCGTTCAAGTGCCGGTTTCAATCGTCTTCTGTTCTTGAAACCTTCAGTCAATTCTCGAAAGTTCTTGATTTCGCAATCAGTCTGCTCTCTTTCATCAAAAGACTTTACATATGCTTACTAAATGGATGAGACAAATGAAAGCATTAGAGCCACGGCAGTCCCATGTGATTTCTGACAGTCGGTTTCTTGAAGAACTCAGTCGGAGACTCGTAGAACGCGGAGAGTATGTTGAAAAGGTATTTTGTGCTTGATGCAAATAAAATCTGGGCCGTGTGATTTTATTTAGGCTAATGGATATGTTTGGCTATGTGGGCAATTTGATTTTTTTCAGGCTCTTAAGAAGCTAAACTTCCGAAACGTCAGCTTGTCGGTTTGATTCGTGTTAAAACAGCTTCGCGTCTGGCTTACTCAAAAATTTGTGAATTAGCAGCCACACAAAAGGTTTCCAAAAACCGTGTTACCAAAAACGTTTTCAACCGATAGTTGTACTCCGCTTATGTTAATTGGTGTCATTTTTGTAGGTTTTTCATGCAGGGGTGTACTTTGAAGCCCGTATTTTGTCGATTGTAGAATGTGTTTTCTGAGATTATTGGGTGTTTGTGTCTCAGCATTACAATGGAATGGCTGGAACCAATTTGAGCCATGCCACCTAAGGAAATGGAACTCATTCAGTGTAATTTCTTTTAACTGATATACATCTATTAACTTCAGTAATCGATTTTTTTGTGAGTTGTAATGGCAGAACATCGCAAAGTCTTGCGCGATTTTGCTCGCGATTAGTTGTCGAAGACACATAAAGCTCATAGGAACTTAAAAGCTGTCGAACCGATTCTTTGTTGCTTTGGATTAACGTGATGTAAAATTTTTAAAAAAAATGCTATCAGTTGAGTTTTCAATAATAGTGTGCGTCTTCAAATGGAAAAAATTAGATTTACAAAGATATGTTGGGAGACTTCGGCAGATTTCTCCGTGTTCTCGGTTGCTGACCACAATTTTACACAATTATGGGATGGTGGATGTTGTCCTGCAGTCAAGGTAATGACATAGAAAAACGTCATCATAGTGCAATATTTTTTATTCTGTAACTTGAACACTAGATAAAACACTTATATCTTAACTTTATCAGTACTCTAAAGTTCGCGTGTCCCGGAGCCTTTGATGTAAAGGTCTGAAACTCTGATGAGAAAATATAATAAGCCCCAAATTCGCTCACATAGCAGTGCGATTTTTTCATTACGCGCTAAGAAAATTTAGAAAAATTTGTTAGAGAGAACACGAGGAACTTCGCCCGTCACGGTTTCACTTTGCCTGTAGCCATGATCTACACTGATACGTCCATGGTTTTCTGCTCGTATTGGTGGCATTGCGATATGACAAGGGAGAGCTCAAACATTTGTGGAACGTCTTGTAATGCAAACAGTTCGTTTGCAACTTTTAGATCTGTTACGCTTCTCACTTTGCCGTTTTCAAGTACCTAGGAAACGAGCTCCAAACCACAGGCGATTCGCCTATCTATATATATCAACACAGTTCGAATATTTGCTGTTCAATTATTGTTTGTTTATTTTATCAAAAACTTTCAGGCTCGGAATACTGTGCTTCATATCAGCTTCGAAAAAAAAATCGCGCTAATGCAAATATACGTCTTTCAGGTAGTAGATGTTCTTGAGCGTCAAGCTAAGAGCGCACTTTTGCCTGAAGCTGTTGTCTCGGCCATTTTGAGTCACGCTTACTGTTCAAGATCAGTTACGAACCACTGCTATGCCAGGCAATTTCTCTCGGTCTAGCAGATGACAGTGCACGTGGGTTTTCTATCGACAGTCTAACTGAGAGGTTAAAAAAAAAGAATGGCTATAGTTACTCTTCAACTGAAGTCCGAAAGGTAAGATATTTCACAGATAAATGAAAATTTCTCAATAAAAGAAGACAGCTATTATCAAGATGATTAAACCCAAACTTCAAAATAGAGGAACTTATAGAGGAGTTGTTTATGCCTACAATTCATGAAAGTGGTATAGTTTCAAATGTGTTAGGTTATCGAGGGAATAAAAAAAAGATTAGTACTTGAACTTTTTTTTCTGCTTTTCGAGTAATTTGTTTGTGATTAATGAACATTTTATTAAAAACCATGGTTCCTTGCAGCCGACATGATGCATAACAGCTGCATCGTCTTCAGTAAACACGGTGACGGGATTGTGCATTATGAAGGGAAGTACGACCAGTTACATGTAGGACTAGAGCTGCAATTCCCGATACACATTTGAAAATTTCGGATGTATCTCTTTAGGTCTGAACAACTTTATTTACGTACAAAGTCGTTTTTGTGAAGAAAAAAAATCTGTGTAGAGCACAAACAACATCATGGCAAATTGGTCGAACAGCGATTGTGGCAAAATGTAGTGGACAGAGCAGTGCGAATGTTGACATCGGGTCCGTTTGGATCACATTTCTTCTCGGCATCTGCCGTTATCATGGAAACTGGATGTTTCAACTTCGATGTGTTTGAGACGAACATTTTTTGTCAATTCAAACTATAGTCGCATAAGAGCAGCAATAAATGGAGAAAATCACATGTGCTCATTTGTCAGAGTAATAGGATAGACCTCACTGCATTGTACAATGTAATAATCTGAATATGATTGTTTCAGAAAAGTAGTTGAGTAAATGAAGAGATACGAGCAGAACTCGTCTTTGCCCTCTCCATTCGAGTGCTTTATAATAGATCGCGCTCAAAACGATATTAATCCGATATGAATATATTATGTTTTGAGCCGTGAGATTTAAGTGGTTATATAGACACTGTTTTGTCCCACCGGGAGTCATCAGTAGGACCGTCCTCGTTCAGCTGATCTCCTGAGTCTAAATAATCTTCTATGAAGGAATTGACGCCGAGTATGAAGTCACTACAAGTCAGGTGATCGAATTACCTGACAATGTAGTGAACGGCAGTCGAGCTTGTTGCTTTTAAATCATAATCATTAAAAGTAAATCATGCCTCTCCGTTCGACCCTGTCTTATAGACCCCTCATTGATGAGTACCAGTAGGACGAAAAAAAGGCATCTGCATAGCACTTAGACCTCAGCAACTCAAAACATGTTTTATCCGTTATCAGATTATTACCGTTTTGAGCGGGCTCTATGAAAATGCGGTCGAGTGGCGAGGTTTGATCTATTTTGAAAGCCACAAGCTCGACTGCCGCTTGCTATCGTGTTAGATGATTCCATTATCTGACTTCAGTTGGCTTGTTACATCCCGTCAATTCTTTCACAGAGGATTATTTATTCTAAAGGAATTGGCTAAACCGAGGATTTGTGCTACTGATGGGTTCCGTTAAGATGAAAAAGGCACCTGTATAGCGCCTAGATCTTAGTGGCTCAAAACATGTTACGTACCTTTCTTTGCATAAAATATGAGAAGATACGCACATTGTTATTTTATATCTGGCTTGGTGAAGGAGTGCATGGGGCAAAAACAAGCAATAAAGATTTGGATTGAATAACCAGAATAAGATTTATCAATCACTACAGTGAGAAACACCATCGATATGAGAATAAGTGATTATAATTAAAAGGGAAATGACTAAAAAAATACTGCGACACCTATCTCAAAGCCTCAACTGAGATTAGCTCGTCATAAACTAAAAATGAAACATCTGGTTAGTGAAGCTCATGTTGGGTTGCGCAAGTTCGAATCAAATGTCATGAGTAAGACTTCGTATGTGAGCTCTTGTAGATTTTATACATGTTCTTTTTCTTCTGCACATACGATTGCGCAATGTCAAATATTCCGAGCTTTTGATCCGCTTATTAGTGGTCCCCTCAGAGTATGACTTGTGTATTTAGTATCGAGATTTTACAATGACTCGCGCTTAGCCTATCGATATGTAACCCAAGTCAGTTTCTGCTATTCTCTAGGTTAATTTCGAAACTATTTCACCGGACCCCCGATGGAGGCCAACACCACTGCACCACATGAGCGCCCGCATACGCTCTTGAGCTGACAGGTTGCCTTTTTTTTTGTTTTAGCAAAACATAATGGTGAGGTCACCTCATGGAATGATGTTTAGTATTCGAAATTGTTCTTTCCCGTAGTCTATTAGAAAAACTGCGGGTTAGCGAAAAAAGTAATAGAAAGCACGAACACCTTCCACACAAAACGATCACATTCAATTAAGCTCTTAGGAACAGTGAGGTTTTTTTCAAACAACCTGTGTAAGCTTGTTCATAAAAGAAGTTTTATATCGCTTTTAGGCAAAAAAAA
>JAHQIW010005204.1:0-13259 GCA_019055375.1 Parelaphostrongylus tenuis | reverse complement strand
CCCCCACCCCTTCTCCCCCCTCTCCCCCCCTCTTCCCCCCTCCCCACTCCTCCAATGCATATGGACAAAATTTCAATTTCATGAGTCTTTCTACAGAGATATTCTCATTAAAGAGAGCATCTATATCTTCCATTTTTCTTCTACATTTCTTATGTTTCAACGACGAAACTCATCGCTAAACGATAATCATATGATAACCACTTTGTAGCGATAATGATTATACTTTCGATAGTGCTACTGACTACGAAAGTAACAATATATGTTAGCATTTTAAGCTCTTTGTGAGGTCTGCTAAGGGCACTTACGTAGTGCTAGACATTGCGGTGACCCAACAACCAAACTTATAGCCTTGTGAAGTGAAACATACTTTTCATGCGATAATGTTTGCGACAATATTAATGATAGTGATAGTGACAAATGTGAAAGGAAAGTGACAATGATGATAGTGATAATGATAATGGTGACAGTGATGATAATGATAGTGATGATAGTGGTATTGATGATAGCGATAGTGATTAGTGACAACGGTGATGGTGGTGATGATAGTGATCATGTTAACAGTGGTAATGATGGTAGTGATCATAGTGACAGTGGTGATAGTGGCAGTGATGGTAGTGATAACGATGACGATGGCGATGATGATGATGATAACAGTAATAGTGATAATGAGAGTGGTAGTGACGGTGATGTTAATAGTGTTACAAGCAGCTTCCTAGTAAATGTAGTCCATATCCAGGAAGTACCCTCCTCTTCCTTCGTTGGTACCCTCAATTTTCCCGCAGTCTCAATTACCTACCGAGTCGGCGCCGTGGAATGAAGGCGCTTCCTGCAACAAGGCATAGGCCCAGCGACAGTTTCGCACAGAGAAGAAGATGTCTCTGCTAGGGAGTGCTGCACAAGCGACGCGCCACGCCGCCTGCCTATCAGCGGTGGTATTCAAAGTGTTAACGCTTATTAGACAACAGAGGCGTTGGCTGATACTTTAAACTTGCCGAAAAGTTTGCGCACTACCTACGGAGTGTTAGAATGATTTTTTCTAAGATAATCTCCAGGACTAACTGTTTGACCAACTTTGATATTGGAAGAGCAATTCCACTACCTTGTCAGCTGAAAGTAAGTGTGGGTAAAAGTACGAGTTATTCAATGCCGTACTGACAGTACGGCGTGTTTATCTGCCATCCTCTCTATGCGGAGCATATGTGGTGTTTAAGAAGGGGCAGTCTCAGATAATCAGTAGCAGATTGAAATAGCATCAATTACTTTTTAACATCAGCTAGTCACAGCCGCTTATATTGGCCGTCTGCGTATAACGCAGAAGTGCATAGTACACTCTAACAATTAAGACGGTGTGGATAAGTGCAATTAGCACTATATCTTGCGAAATGTGCGGTGCCGAAACACTAATGAAATGGGTTAGTCACTCTATGTCCGCATAAATGATACCTTACCACTAAACTCAAGGTTGACTCAAAAGCTCTGCTAGGAATGGGACGCACGCACACAACGGTGAGGCTTTGAAGTATAAGCAACCATCCTCACACAAGAGCATGACGCCTTTAAATGTAAAAGTCGCAAAATGTCAAAAGTCAAAAAAATGTATTCAAGGAGTGTCTCCCTTGTGATTTTGCTTCACATCTCAGATCGATGTTCGAAAATCTGGGCCAAAAATATACCCTGTCTATGTAAGTCTCTATTTAGCCGATGATCTCTATAAAAACCGGTGCAACCGTAGCACGGGGAGGCGTAGTCGAGTGACTGTGATACTCGACGCATCGCGCATAGGATCGATCCCCACTCCTCAGCACTCTACGGCAATCTGTAAGCAAAGCTCTACGAAACGCTTCAGTCAGGCCATCCCTCGAGGTTGCAAGAAGATCCAATCAGCATTCTACCACGCACAAATAGAAACAAAGAACAAATTGGGTGGTTTTGCCTAATCCGGCAGGGACTTGTGGAACAAAGTTTTTCCTTGGAAAAAAAACTTTTTATATTAGTGTTAGCTAATATTTATAAGCTTAAATTTCAAAAACCTGCTGCACGTCCCTTGTTTTCGGAGGCTATCTTCCTGCGCTGTATCATTCAAAGTCGCATTGTGCTTCGCACACACTTTTATAATATCACGGTTAATGTATTACTGGACAAAGCCTTTTTCTTTTCTAAATAGCGTGGATTCGATGGTCTCAAAAATGTATTTGTCTTCCCGAAAAGCCAACTTAGAAAACAAATAGGCTTATGTTTCCCACACGCGGACGCTTCATCATCGTACTTATAACTCACTGGTCGAAGCTTTCTTTCCTCTAACTTTTCATTGATCTTAAAAGAGCATAAATTTTAGATTTTTCCATAAAACAACTCAAATTTCGCAAAGGCTTCTTCGTAGCGCCTCCAGGGAATAAGTTGTGTTTCACATGCGTCTCCGTTATCATGTGGATTTTCGCGCTATTTATTTGAGGTTTTTTCCCACTTCGTAGATATTTTATAGAATTTTATATATTGCATTTGCAAAAGGGAGCTTTGTTGCATTGTCCTAGAACTTAAGCCTTTATACATTTTAGATTCTCAAAGAAATCCTCTAATAAGACGACCCTAAGTCTAGGTAGACTAAACCAAACATGAAAGCATACGAACGTGTAGAAGAAATCTTAGAACATCAAAGTTATATTTTTTTTCTATAAGTTCTGCCGAGAAGGAGAACAATCTTCAATTCGCTAACAAAAATGTCACACCACATGCAACCCGTGCAATCCATTGACCGCGTGTCAATCCACATACAGGGTTGAATAGTCCTTCTATAAAATATGTACAGCGCATGAATAGCCGAAACTTACACGATTGAATTGTTTCTTATAATCAAGAGAAAAGCTTTGCCAATCGAGATTTATGCATGTGTGTGAAACACAAATGTTTATTTTCGCTACAGCGCTGTAGTAATGCTTGCCCATCAAAAGATATTAGCAGCACTAGTAGCAGTTATGTGTCTTGCCGTACGAAAAAATGAGTGATGACGTGCGAAAACGCAAAAAACGTTGCAATGTGTTCGAAACACAATTATAGTTTGTGGCTGCCGCATTCTGAAAGGACCTTCTTGAACAACAAACATTGATAGCATTTTCTTGAGGTCTCAGCTCTTAAATTATTGCTAAAAGTGCAATGGAATGTATGGAATGCCCTTGTTCAGCTGTAAATTCTCGTTCACAATTTCCTTCCTGATTGCAGAATGCCACGAATTGAATGCTCGATCTACTGGGATCAGCATGTTTGGAAAAAAACTTCTGAGGCGGATCAAATAAAAGTAAGCAAAAGTATTGTAAAAGGACAAAATGGTGAGTATTCAATAGAAGAAGACTTCTATGCTGTTTAAACATTTATGTATTGAGTTTCATCAACTTTGATCAGGAAAGAGTACATGACTGAGTAGATTGCAACCACAGATTGGCCCTTTCAGGCTCTGAAGAAGGCGAAACTGTCGATATGTACGCCATTACTACTGTTTCTATCCCCGTAAGCGATCCGTCAAAGCTTCTGGAAAAGTCACTCCAGCATCAAGCCATGAGGGCACAACTCAAGGCTTTGGAATCGCTCCTATCTTAAGAAACCAAGAAATATTTTGTTAGTGGCAGAATAGGCATGCAAAACAAGAGCACACACTAAACTAGAATGCACACAATACAAAAACGCAGCGGTAGCGTAATGAGAAGAATCGATGACAGAATGACAAAAAGAGCCTACAGTGGATCCACCATAATATCAGCGTCCACTGGACAAGCACTCACGCAAGAGATTGACGATGTCATGGCTAACATCAACGGTTTCTTTTCTCAGAGGAAAAAAATCTTAATAAATCAAAAGGCCTCGTGAACGCCAGCCCTGATAAGCAACCACCACTATGGGCGAGGGAGTGAGAGGAATGAGTAAAATTGTACCGGGACTCGCTGTAGACGTCCCAACGAGATTTTCAAAGAGTGATAACACTCCTCTCAAAACACATGAGAAAGTTGTGAAAAATTAATGATCTTGAAAATTTTTTGTTTTTTTGTTGTCCATGTCATTACCAGATTTCTAGCTCATAATGACACTAAAAATTGCAATTTTTAAAATTTTATTTTCCACCAAAGCACGAGCTTCGAGCTGAAATTAAGAGTTGAAAACATACACAATCTTTTTTGGATCCTCTTCCAACTTCTTGCACTCAAGTGTGGTTCGAAACTAATGTTAATAGCACGCTGGCCGAGAATATAAGAATTTAAAAGCTTCAGAGAGATCAGCGCTACGACCTTGCTGCTCCAGAACATCAAGGACCTAAAAAGACATCGTTAACTGGTTCAAAGAGTCTACTTGAAAAGGCTGTTAACCATAATATCTCAAGTAATGTAATTTACGGATCTCCCTTTTTGAAGAATCCCCGCCCGGCTAATCGCGAGGGCACGTGGTGCGTCCCCAGGTGGTGGACAGGGGAGCAAACGCGAACCAAAAGCGACCGTGTGCTCCCCACGGGACCAAGGTGGACTCAGGGGATGAAACTCGCTGCTTATGCCGCGCCCGATTTTGACAAAACTCTATTTTTTACGAGTCAAGTCGGCCAAAAGCCCGCAATCAAGCGGTTTGGATTTACTTAGGAGGCGGTTATGAGTTTTCGAGATTGCAGAAGATATGCTTAGTGAGTATTGCAGAACGTTTATGAAGAAGACAAATTCTCAGTCGAGTAATGAACGCGATGAAATGAATTTAGTGCAAGAAGTACTGAGATTTGTAAAAATATGAAAATATGATGAGGCATGAGATCTTGTTCTGAGGTAGAATAATCCTACATTATAATGGATTCACCAATGCACTGATATGACAGTGGTGAGTGGGCGCTGTTGAGAACGCGAGTGAGGTGACGTTGGGCTGAAGCATGCTTACTCAATTCTTTGATGGTTCTCATCAAGGGAAATGTTCATAAAGCGCTTTAAAAATCTCGCAAATTTCGATAGTTTGTAGACAAAACAGATTTTGTTGCTATACTTGTTTAATAGAGTCTCATCCATTTTTGCATCGGTTATAACACTTCTCCTCAGTGACTTGTTACATTCCTGCATATATTCTGAAGATATCTGTAGATTTTTTATAGCCCTCTTTCAATGATAATCTATTAGCGCTGCACACTCGGTTTAAATTTTCAAGTCCAGAGCAATTATTTTCTAAAACAGCGTTTCTAAGAAAACAATGCTGAATCCGACTGGAGAACGACTGCAAGAACAGCGTTCAGTACGAGTGCAAAATTTCTGCCTGTGTATAGCAATATAACTCGTTCTTCCGTCTACAACACTTCTGTGCTGCATAGAATGAACATGGAAACTACGGAATAAATCGAGGGGTTGGTTTTCAAAAAAAAGAACTGAAGGTACCTTAGATAGCATTTTTTTCACTGCATTAACCGAACAGCGGAGAAGATTTCACTTATTTTCATAAGTTAAGATTATTCACAGACTATGAAGGCACGAAATCTGCCTTGCCTACTTTTTCCCTACCAAGCCAATAGCGAAGGTTAACGAATAGAAGACTTCACTGGGCAGTTTCGACGTCTTCGTCTTTTTCAAAGCCGACAATGTCCGACAATGTCAAGGTCGTCCAATTTCATGACGCTTTGTGTGTTGTCAGTCGAATGAATGACTAAGAGCATTGTAGCAGCTTGGAGCTAAACAGTTCTGTGTTATAGCAGTTCTGTGTTGGAAGTAGTTCCGTATTGGAACATTTCCGTGAAGCCAGTTCCGCATGGCCAAAGAATAAACTGTGGAAATTTACTAAAGGATATAGAAACAGGGTAGGATAAAGTGGTTTGTAAGAATACATTCATATGAGAAACAGAGAGGGAAACTACCTGTGAACTGATCACAAAAACTACAACTACACTCAGGAACCAAGTTTTTTCGTGAAGTAGAAGATTCTTTCACTGCGCTGGTATTGCTCACTCACCGAGACGAAAAAAAGTGGATGGTTTTGAGAATGTTATCGAGGTGGTACTGCACAGGTCCTTTCGTAACCACGAGTCAGATGCATCAAGTTTTTGAAAAAGAGGATGATCATGGAAAACCTAGCTGATGTAAATTCTTTGTTGATCAGGTACATTGCACAGATCTTTGAGAGAAGCTGAATGACAAATTCTAACTGATGTTCTAATGTTGCACGTGGCCAACACACTCCATTCACCACTTTATGTGCTAAAATTGCTCCGAAATTCTCCACCCAAAACAACGCCTATAAGCGAATGCTGAAAAACCCACAAGGCAAGGAGCTGAGGAGAACCGCATTTTAAACCACGATAACTTTATCTCTACTGGTTGACAATTAACCCGTTGTTCTGCTCACAATATTGCTGTGCAGTATGTGACGAATCAGATATCGCGTTATTGATAAGAAGCTGTCTGATAGCTGCAAACTAAGTGGATATTATACTGGTCGACATAACATAGAGAAATTTCTAGAAAGGCGCCTCTCCGTGCAAAGTGCTTCACTCTCGTAGTAAAGCTGTTGAGCTCTATTACAATTCCCGTATGATAGCGACTCAGAACGTAGAAAATTTTATCACGTTTGGTTTGCTGGTAAAACGTACGATGCACTGCAGAACTGGTAGATTTATTGGCACGCTATAAGAATGTATAAATACCGAAGAAAACCAAATAACCAGTTTTTGTGACGCTCATTGAATTGCTGAAAGACAAACAGTTTTTGAAACAAATTTCTCCTTCTACTTCCACTGCGTTACTGCAGTCTGTAACGAATTTTTAACTTGAGGAGAAGAGCTCTACTAGTAGCAGTTTTTTCGCGTATAGTGCTATTTACTTCATTTCATTCTTAACCTAAAATTAAAATAATATTTTTAAATTAGGGCTCTTCAGACACATATTAGGTTGGAAAGAAAGTTTAGGGAAACATGTACAAAATTGAAATTCAGGCATGAATTTCAAACAAGAACATTAATCACTGTTCTTTGAAATAAAGGCTATCGTTTTTTATAACTTTCTACCATCGGTCCGCCAAGTTTCGAATCTGATCGAGGTCCGGTCCTCCGATTTTGAATCGAAAAACCCTTGATATGCTTCTTTATCGGACGATTCAAATCGGTGACCCTTCTAAAGTGCATTGATTGGAAAAGGCCAAAGTCGGATGGAGCGCAATGTGGGCCGTAGCAGCAGAACCTCGACTCCGTCCACTTTAAAAAACTTGTCTTTGGTCTTTTTGGCAACATGCTGTCTGACATTGTCTTTCCGAATCAAAACGCTCCTTAGATGACCAAAGACAGGTACTTCTTCCTGAGCAGGCCGTATACTCTTTCAACCGCTGGCAGTAGAGCTTAGCGTTTAATGGACTTGCCGTTCGAAATCAACTCAAAATGCACGATTCTTTCAAAATTCCATTAAACACAAGATCATGACCTTCTTACCAGATTGGTTGTGCTTCGCGACTGATGGAGCAGCTTGACTCTTTTGAACTCACTGCTTGTCGCGGTTGTGGTTGACCAGGTACACCCACTTCTCGTACGAGAACACAATGTGTTTCCAAAATTGGTCATTCAGCAGATGTCGTTGAGCAGTTGGCTTGCAAATCTTGACTCTTTTGACAGCTTGTGCTTCAGTGAACTCGTCTAGAACTTGTAATGGCTTCTTATGAACAGAACTAAGTTAGTGCAGATGGATTAACACAGTTGTATGAGAAACATCAAACTCGGCTACCGATCGGCGATTCATCTTCCAAGGCATCAAATTTTCGTTATTCAACTTCTTTGGGCCGTCCTTATCAAAGTTTGTCTTCAAGGTCAAGAACTCCGGCATTGAGGAGCATGGAAATCACAGTCCAGCTGCAGATCTGCTTGTTGTGCATTCTTCTTCAATTTCGTTATTTTCATCGACTGCAGCTCACTGTGAAAGACCCTCTTCCACCGATGACGCAATGATTCACGGAACCCGATTGTATGGTTAGATATGTCTTGCAGCAAAGTGAAAATAAAGACGAAGGATATCTAGACCTACAGTGGAAAAATCCCACATAAGAAACTGTGATATTACCATGATTTGCGTGGGAGTTATTTCATGCTTATCAAAATGCTCTACAACCTTTCTTCGCTACTTAGTTGGAATACAATAATTTTTGGCGCACTGTGGTGAGGAAAAAGATTGCCACTAATCTTTCCTGTTCCAACATCCCCGTCTCGGACTTTAATGTCTCAACCGGAAAGAAAACCGCTTGGGAGATAAACCTCGAAGTTTGAGATGGGATGAAAACATGAAATAGAGCACAACCCCAGAGCCCGATAGCATCACTGCTGACTCTCTGAGAGCTAAATATTATGGTCAATATGCAATTCTTGTCTCACATGTGAAATCTTATCTTCAAAAGGAAAGGTTCTCAGACTAGTGGAGGATGTCAGGCACACCTCCACAGAGAAGTGGTCGAAATGATCTTTCTGACTATAGTCCTATCTGCTTGTTGAGTGTTCTATAGAGGTTTTTCAGAAAGAATACGCTTTTGTGTATATCGAACAATGGATAAGGCATGGCCAGTTGAGGAGCGCAATTTTCAAAAAAGCACAAGGCACAATTCGATGGGAATTCCAATGTGCGGGTCACATCTAATTCATATAGCTGGTCATAGAAGTCTGTCAAGACATGTTTTTCCTCAAGCCTATCAGTTATTGACTTGTAAAGCCTTCTATAGCGTTGAAACGGAAAGCAGTTTTATCGGTTCCTGTAGGTTAAGGAGTAGATCCGTTCCATATACGGATCCTCTTAGAATGACGTCGGAACTGACATCACGAAAAAACAGCTTTTCCATCAATCCCTTAGAACACCCTTCAGGAAAAGGATAGTTCAACAAAGTGATACGATGTCGCCAAAGCTTTCACCGTCACTCTGCAGTAAAATATTGAAGTTGCTCGATTGAATTGTGTTGATGGAAATTTTTACCTTCGTTTCGCAGATTGGACATTGCCATATTCTCCGAAGCCCACTGGTGTAGCAGAGAAAATGCTCAAGGACTAAATGAAACGGAAAAGAAAAAAAGACTTTGCGTCAATCATATAAAACTCGGTTCATTGAAAAAGCCAATGGTGAAATGGTGAAAAGTCGAGCTGAATGGTTCTCCAACTACGGAGACCGCCTCGTACATTACCTACGACACTCACTGAACATGGAGAAGAATATAAAAGGAATTTAACGAAAGAAAGAAAGCCCCATAGGTCGCATTGGGAACCCTCAACGAAACCATTGACCAAATAACACACTTAGAACTGCTTAAATACCTATTCAATTCTACAGTCTCCTTCGCGCTCTGCTATGCAACAGAGACGGTAGGCTGATACTTTGACAAAATCGAGACTATGCAAACTCACAAAATGCTTGAACGTTTCTTTTGAAATTCATTTGGCAATCACAATGTCTAGTCGGCTTGTGCAGCTCAGATCTAACAAACATACTTTATCCTCGTAATCGAAAAGCAATAAATTGTTAGCGAAACCGACACCGAGAGGGCGGTCATATAGTAAGACGATCAGACGACAGATGGACGAAACGAACTGTAGAGTAGACTCTACGTATGATCGCTAACCTCCGAAAACAATCAATTACACTTTGACGGGCGTTTCGCAAGAATTAATTAGCTCTATTCGCACCTGACCATGTCCTACAGATCGCGGTATATATTCGCGTCAGCAGCCATGCTCGAATCAAATCACCACCGTGGACGACAATTGTGAGAGTTTGAAGCGAATGGAAAATGCGCCAAGGTCTGACAATTAGTCCATTCTATCATAGCTGGCCTCAGCACTGGCTTTCAATTTGTGTTTTATGTAAATCGGCATTCACCTAATCTTGAAGTGCTCACTCGATATTTTCTCAATCAATTTGAAGAGCTCTTCCCTGTTAGAAAATCAAAGCGCGCATTTTGAAAATGTGGATATTTTTCTGGCAAATTGAGGTTTTGAGAAGACGTGATCACTTTCAAATATGAAATCATATGACAAAAAATTCCTATTGAGGTTTTTCTTTAGCACTGAGAAGTCTAATATATCAAAAATCTTGCTGTTTTAATGAGGAAGAGCCCATTCTTCCTATATGAATCACATTTCGAACTGCCTCCTTTGTCAATGTTTCTGCAGTCAATCGGTAGTTGAAGAAATAGTGATCTCATTAGTCAGCTTTGTTTGTAGAAAGACTCAGTACGTCCAACATGAAAAAGATAATGACTTGCCATCTGAGTGCGTTGTTTCAACAGCAGTAAATTTTCAGGTACCAAATTTAAAAAATCTGATTTTAAGCAAATGTTATCACTGAGGAATAGGTAAATGTGGAAAGGATTGCCTAAACAATTTTAGCAAAAGGAAACACCCAGTTTCCGTGAGAACTATATTTCAGTATGCCTATGAGATTTGAGTGGTGAGCAAAATCACGGCCTCAGGTGGGAATCGAACCTCATTTCATTCTATCCGGGGGCGCGTGCTGTACGACTAACGCACCGAGGCACATTTGACCACCACTCATTCTTCAAGATCTCTATGTTAGCTATCAGCCACCAACCTTTAGCAAGCTTAGTCGACTATGGATTTCGCTTTATAAACCAGTTGAGCTGACAGCTATTTTTAATGATTGATACTCGAAAATTCTAGTATTTTTACTGCTTTTTTCGCAATGTTATAATGCTACTTATATATATACATGTATACGAAGATATACATATATATATATATATATACATATATATATATATATATATATACATATATATATATATATGAGAGAGTTGAGTGGTGAGCAAAAACACGCCTGAGGAAATCTCAATTTACCACTCAGTCCCCCTTAGAATGAATATATATATATATATATATATATATTTATTTATTTATTTATTTATATATTTATATATATATGTAACATTATAACATTGCAAAAAAAGCAGTTGAAATACTGGAAATTTACATTATTGGTCACTACAATAGCTGTCAGCTCAGCTGGTTTATAAAACGAAATCGCATACCCGACCAAGCCTGTTAAATGTTGGTGGCTGATAGCTAACATAAAGATGTTGAAGGATGAGTCTTCGGACAATTTGTGCCTCGGTGATGTAGTGGTAGTAGCACGCGCTTCCGGTAAAGAAAAAACAATTTTCCCTATTCCCTCCTAAGGCCGTGTCACATTTCAATCACCGAGAATGTGAGAGTTATTGATGACATATTTTCATGTAGCGTACGACTTTCAAGAGAACCTTATAAGACACGATTTTCGTGTCTAGCCGGAATAAACCTTAACAAACTTCGTAATCATCAATATGAAAAGCACTTCTGCAAAAGCAGACACATTTCTGCCCCTGACTCTTTATTTCTTTCACTCAAAAATACTATTGAACATTCATCAACTTCTGCAACTTGAATCGATTCACAATAATTTACGCTTAATCATACGATTACCGCCGATCAGCTATTTATCGTTGTTTCAAAGATTGCATTTCTAACAATCAACAATAGGTGCTTTCTTCTTTCCCGTTTTCAATACCAGTATCAACGAAAAAGAGCACCCGTGAGTCTTAGGCAGTGCTCACCTTTCTCCTAAGAAGCGACGTCCGTAGAAAATGAAAATGTTTCCTTACTCATATCACATTTCTTGCCGCTTCTTTTTTGTGAGGTTGAGACCGCCTTTTCCTCACTCATCATCCTTTCAGTCGCCATAGATTTTTTTTTTTTTGTTTTGAAGTCGACTCGCCAATATCGGGCATGTGCAATGTAAAGGGTCGATAGATTTATTATACCTCAGAATAATGAGCAGTGTGGAATGCTTCTTTAAACAATGCATTGAATCCAGACTAACAACTTTTGGTGTTCAAGACTTTTCATGAAGAATATTCACCAAGGCATACTTTTTTCTTACAATTTGTGCAACTGATAGCTTTACAACAGGCAAAAAATTCGAGAGTTGTTCTTGCGTGGTACTTTTCCGTTATCTATGCGCCATTTCTACCTCTTATGAAAAGCATATTTCCTGGTCTTTTTGAGTTTAAATAATTGTTCGATAGCAGAAATCAAAAAAAAATTGTATGGTTTATCTCATCTTCAAAAAAGCCTTTTTATTGCGATTAAAAAGCAGGAAGAAAATTTTGTTCCTCATTGAGAGATTTCTCACTGATCAAAGTTTTTCCTTCGGAGTTCTACTAATCGATCGATAGATTAAATAGAAGATCCCACCAATTTACTTATATTTTATAAAGAGCCTGGTATTACGCCGTAGCAGCCGAAAGAAAATTGGGCTTCGCAAAAAAACCTTTTCGACTTCCTCTCTTCATTTCGATCTATTGTAAAAGTAGTTTTTCAATCGTTTCTAACGCTTCAATTATCAATGGATAGCTTGAATCAAAAAGGTTCAATGCTGTCCTTCATTTTCAAAAGGCCTTGTTATTGGGCTGAAAGAGCCAAATAATAATTTTCTCCTCACTCGAAGATTTCTCGCTGACCAAAGCCTCTCCCTTACTGTTTTGAGAACCAGACGATAGACCAAATTTCAAGAATTCTAATATTGCTTTTGATCTCTTGAGCGAACCTTTTAGCGCTTCATAAGAACCAAAAGGCGACTGGATTTTGTACACGATGCTATTTTTGCAGTTTTACAAAGCCCTCTTCTTTCGGCTGTTACAGCGGGATACGAGGTCGACATTCAAAACTAAATAAATCCTTGGATTTTTCAAAACCTAGCCTATCGATTAAATACTGAATCTTCGAAAGAAAAGTCTTGGCTAGCGAAAATCTTTGAATGAGAAACGAAAATTCATTTTTGCACTGTCAGTGCAATAAAAGGCCTCTTTGAACAGGAAATGCGACACCAGAATATCTTATAATCCGAGCTATCGAAGGGCCACTTAAATATTGAAAACTACCAAAGACTTCGTTTGTTCCAAGAAATTAAAGTGGGAAGCGGATAAAAATTGATCCAGTTTTGCAAAACCCAATTTTTCTTGGCTGTTACAGCGTAATGCGGGGTCAGTTTTGAACACCGAGTTGATTATTGAAATTCTTAAGATTTGGTTTATCGACTAATTATCAAAATTCCAAAGGAAAAGCTCCAATCAATGAGAAATCTTTGAATGAGGAACAGAATTTTTTCTTGCTCTTTCACCACAATAACAAAGCCTTTTTGAAGATGAATTACACTGTTCAAGTTTTTTTGATTTATGCTATCGAATGGTTATTTAATCTCACATATTGTGTCGCTATATTGGTTACTCGGTGCACTCTCTCGCAC